>JAGPOY010000044.1:16333-53132 GCA_018983105.1 Silene uniflora | reverse complement strand
AAATAAAAAATAAAAAGTAAAAAGTAAAAAGTAAAAAATAATATGCAAGTCCAAGTGCAGCCTACAAAGTACTCCGTACAAAGTAGCAAATAATGAACTCGTAGCTCCCTCGGCCGCTCTCATCTCAATTCTCAACCTAAACCGCCGCCGCCACCACCACCACCAGTTTCCGCCGCTGTCACTCAGTTATCTTCTTCAGGTAATTAATTCTTTCGTAAACCCTAATTTAATTTCATTATTATGTATCAATCTCTAATTTTTTTTGTTTGAATTTCAATTAATTAAATAACACTTTTTTTTTTTTTTAAAAATTTGCAGAGTTACACATTTGTTCCAAGTTATTGAGCTTAAAAATGTCGTCTATAAGGAATTCTGTCCCAAAAAGACCCTATAAAGAGCGCTCTCAACCGTTAGTATTTCATTCTTATTCTTCAATTTCTTCTTTTTTTGTTGTTAATTCAATCATTGTTTGATTAGGGTTTTGTGTTTTTCGTTTAATTGATAGAGCTTCGAGGAAGAAATTTGGGCTTCTTGAGAAGCACAAGGATTATGTCATTCGTGCACAAAATTACCACAAAAAGGAAGAGATTTTACAGGTGAGTTTTCGCTTTTTCGGCGTGTTTTGGAATGACGAGTGTTTGTTGATGTTTGGTTGTTGATTACGGGTTTTGGTTGGATTTTGCAGAGGCTTAGGGAGAAGGCGGCGAATAAGAACCCTGATGAATTTTATTTTAACATGTGTAGAAGTAAAACTGTCAATGGGAAGCACAGAGCTCTGTAAGATTAATGCTTTGTTGAATTGGTTATCGTAGCTATTTGGTTTATAGTTGGTCTCGCTTAATACCATATTGTATGATGACGCATTTTTGTGAAACGAATGCAATCCCTGCAGGGAATTATATGGGATGATTTGGGTTCGTTTCACAATTGATACCTGTATAATGGGAAAGTGAAAATTTGTATGTAGTTTATTTTTGATTCTAATTAGTTGGTCTCTTTGTTATCATAGGGGTGAAGCTAATAAGTATACCCCTGACGAACTATTGCTGATGAAAACCCAAGATATTGGATATGTGCTTCAGAAAGTTCAGAGTGAAAAGAAGGAAAGGATTCTATCTCAATATCTCAAATTTGCGTAGTCATTAATTGTTTGTATGTGAAATAGTACCTGTTTGCTTAGTCTTTTTGTATTCAAACACCCCCCATTGACATCAATTTTTGCTTTGTTACAGAAAGTTGAAAAACTGAGAGCTGTGCTACACTCTTTGGATGGCCAACCTTCAAAGAAACACATTTACTTTGCAGAAGACAGGTTTGTGTGTAAACATATATGTCGTTGATGGTCTTGTGTTTTCTCTCTCTACTGTTAGATGGTGGAATTGTAGACCTCGTATCATCATCACTTCTCTTGCAAACGTATCCCTGCAGTGAAGAAGCTAATGAGATACAATCAAGAGTCTCGAAAAATGATGAGCTGCCTATATCAGGGTTTTTACCACCGACTATTAAGAGGTATATATCCGTGGTTGTTAATATTTGCTCCTAAAAATTCTTATCAGTTCATAGCATTTAGTTTTATTTCCATGCTGTGTTGAAGGTGAAGCTGTTAATTTGCAATAATAAACAATTGTCGCTCGATTCTGTTACTGTATTATTTGTTGTTTTCTGTGGAATGTATCTTACGGAATTGGATTTAGATATGACTAAAATTTTTTATTATCAAATATTAGGCTTTCAACCTCCCATTACCTTTAATACTGAATTAGTTTTTGGTAGTCATCCAACTTCGACGTGGGTATATTTCTGGTCATACAGCGCTGGACATCTTATGGTAGTATTCTCTCATTATGTATGAGGGCACTCATCCCTTCTTAGCAGTTGTGTAGAGAGTTCATATACTATATCGGGAGGTGTTAGAAAAATACCTAGAGTAGATATCTATGTGCATTTTCAGATGCAGGTTAAGTCTGAGTTGTTGAAGAATAAGTATGCTCTTTGAATAGCTAATGTGTGTTTACTTCTTTGTAAATACTCGTTGGACTATAACGCTATGTCGACTTTGCCATCACTTGAAAAGATATAACATGCAAAATGACTGTTTGGCTTGGGTGCTTTGATAGATAGGTACTTATTTGCTTTCTTAAGCTGTTGTCGAAAATCCTTATTCACCAAGTTCCTCGCTGGGCTAACTTTATGTTTCAGACTAAGATATATAATACTCATAATAGCACATTATCGAGGTATATTCTATTTCCATTCTTTCCAGCCTATTGCCTCATTTACCTCCAGTCTCCTCGACTTGAAGAAGTGCTTCCATGATAATTTGAGCCACCTCGTTAGTTATTATGCAAGAATGAATGCGAGATATCCACCTTTCCATTCTTGATGCTTTCAATTATGTAATTATGTTAGATTTTTCTATAGCATATTGGAATTATTAGTTTTTTGCGTGTTTTGTTTTGAACTATCTACTCCCTGTGTTACGCTCCGTGACTTCCAACAGTTTTTATTTTTTAACACTTCCCTAAATCTTGCTCATTTTTTTTTTTAAAGTTTACACAACTTATTGAAACTTTGGAACATAGGGAGTCGTTAATTGTTATTTGCAAGATCTAGCTGTTACAAGTATGTTTTTTTTGCACTCTTGACCCAAGATTCTTCCATTTATTCTATTTGATCGATTAGCATGGATTTATGATTCTGTGAATGGTTATTCAACCTTAATTAACTGTTGTAACTTAACTTAACTTGTGATATTACGCACCTGATGCTGTACTGACATTATATCCTCTTTCACATTTGTCGATTTGCTAGATGTTGGGTGGCTTTGGTAGTTATTGTCTGGGAATTTCTTCTATGCCTAGTGCACTGAGATGTACAGCTTTTGTTATCCTTACTGTTTGCTGGTGATTTATGCCTTTTTGCCATACATCTTATGTGTACAGAAAGATGGAATCTTCCTACAGAGAGCTAGAGGCTAGAATGCTAAGAGTTAATGATTTGGAGAGAGTCTATGCAGAGATGGCCATGCAGAAGGAACTACAGGTACAAACTTTCACGCTAGGCATGTTAGTAGTTATGCTCTCCATTTCTTCATTTCTTCCCATTATTTAAAAGTCCCCTCCTATATATTTTGGAAAGTGGGAAGAAAAGATGAAATAAAGGGTAGTATATTCTAGAGTGCTATTTCCGCGAACACTTAAAATTCATTTCATATGATTGTTTGATGGATTTATTATTATCAGTTGAGACAACAAAGAATCAGGAGTTAGCAAATCTGGCTTTTTGCTACATTGGTGTTTTATGTGAATTGCTCTCTGTATTTGCTCAATGCACGGATCTTGCTTTTGTCTGCGCATAGGTAGTGGAACGTGAACATATTGCATGTCAGATGTGGCCTACTTATTAAATTATTAGGTTACCTTAAGTAGTCAAGAAAATTGAAGATAGACCTTGGTTGGTCTTTACTTATCCTTTTAGACGAGTGGAGTAAATATAGTCATGGTTCAAAAGGAAGGTGAAACTAGGGTTATTATGCTCAGTGATATGATTATGAAGTTGGTAAGAGAGCATTGGACAATGATTAAAAAATTGCACGCACAAGTGAATAAACTATAAGATTGTATGGTGCTTATTGTGTCATACTTTTGACCATGGTTACCGGATTCGTTATGAATATGCCCTTGCCGATTCGCGATTCGCTCGTTCAGAATGTGTAATATGTGTTTTCAGTAAGCGACATGATAGAATATGCTCTTAGCGATCCGCAATTCGTAGGGTACCCGAGCGAATCCAGTAACGCTGCTTTGACAAGATGACTTACCAAGTACTTGAACCTTCAGTTGAGTGAAATTACTGACTGACACAGTGACACTTTCAATATACATTCGTAGATGATAGTAGTATACGAGTAGTATGTTACTGTATAAATCGAGTACTTCCTCTAGTTTGTTCTTTTAATTGAGAGTAATCTGGAAATACTTCCTTAATACTCCCTTCGCGTCAGTTAATTATTTACGGCTTTTGGCATAAAGAACAAGGAAAAAGGAGTGTACGATTTGTATTTATTGTTATGAATGACATGTGGACCAAAATGAATGTGGATGATCTTACCCAACAAAAGCATTCCCAAAATAGAAAGTTGACCAAATAATGGAGACACCTCAAAGTGAAATAGGTAAACAAATGACCGATCATTCTTTTTCCTGGACAAAGGGAGTACTCATTTAAGATGTACCAATGTCTAGCCCTATTTCGTCAACCGATCATCTGAAATCAGAATTCATTTCTTCTAGTCTCGCATGAGACTGCCTCATAATGTGATTGGAGTCATAAAGCTAATCAAATTTCAAAAGATATGGCCAAAGAGTAGAGTTACAAATGTTACTTCTGAAGTAAAAAAAAAAACGTTTATTTTAAGCCTTGTACAAAAACTTGTAATAAAAAAAATACCTTGTATACTGTGCCGTTTTTAGATTTATGCTTTGTGGTTTTCTATTGTTTCTTTTCTTGTTTTGTGGTATATCATATGCTGGAAAAAACTTATCTAGGATTTTTTTTTGATGCAGAAAAAGGGTAAAAAGCGCAAATTAAGGGAAGATGAGCTTGATAATCCAACCTCGAGGCCTGTGTATAAGTGGAAGGCAGAACGAAAGCGATGAAAGACACGGCCAACAACGCTTTGCGAACGACCAAGGCAAACCTGTTGGAGCATATGTCTCGTAGATGCTATTAGACAGGTTAAATGCGATAGTGATACAAAGGGTACTCAGGAAATTTCTGTTTCATGAATATTTGATTACGTCATTTGTGACTGAAATCAATCAAGTTAGAGCACGAGGGTGTTCAACGATAGCAAGAAGATTTTGTAATGCAGTTTTATGTATTTAGGATGGAAAACATTTAATCATTTCGAATTCTCATGAACTTGTCTTACAAGAGTCTTGCTGTTTTATCATATTATCATGAACCCGTTTTGCTGGTGGGGAGGGGGCGGCTCAAATTGTGAGGGGATACTTCGTACCTTTTTGCAAAATTAACTACGGAGTAATATTTAATTTACCTTTTCACTTTGTTACAACTAAAATAAAATTTGACTATTTTGTAATTGAGGTCATTAAAATGGAATTATCTAAACTCCGAGCATGAAAGTGGAATTAGATTAAACCCAGGAATACTCCAGTCTTGACTCTTGAGGGCATCGGATAAATATTCTAAATCAATTAATTTTCGATTGTTTGCAACGTTGTTGGGAGTAAGCATTTGCAAATGCATTTACGAATAGTTTACAAATGATTACAAACTACACAACTTATTATTACAAAATGAGGTAAACAATAGCCTGCCTATTGCTCTAATTGCATGGTGCTAATCTCATACAAATTGAGATCTCCTAAATACCCAGTTTCAGGTATACAACATTCAATTCACAATCACATTTACATGTGCAACTACTGAAATCATCCCTGTGCAACACCGGGACTTAATTGAGCACTTTCCGGAGTTCATCTACTAGTTGGGCCCGGCTTGATGGCTCCATCTGCAACCAAGTTTTAGAGGGTTAGTACATATGAATCACATAGTATAACACAAACATATAAAAGTAGCCAACTAAACATTTTCGGTTATTTAGTTTGCCCATGTACAAGTAAGAAGAGTTGTATCCATACATACGAGTAGAGTTAGAGTAGTGACTACCTCCATCTCCAAACTCAACCAAGGTTTTTACACAAAAGTAATTACAGCACTATTTTAATTTAAGATCAAATTCAAACTTCCCCCATTTATCATTTTATCGCTTAAAAACACGTGGAATTCACTTCCAATTACTGTTCACAAGTCTGAGGCTGAGTATCAAAGCCCAAGCTTCAAACTGACTCATGAGAAATCCACCCACTTTATCCTCGGTAATAGTCAATACTCATCTCGGTATGAGCAAAAGGGGCTGCATCTACAACAGTGATAATGCCATAATGGTAGATTAGGCCATTTTAACTTTTAAGTGGATTGAGCGGGGTATGTTGATGCACATGGAACTCAGTTTTATGAATATAACCTACTTAATTTAAATGAATGCAATAATTCGTTTTGATCGAGATGCACGCATGAGAGTGCAGAGATGTGAGCAGGGGTATAATTTCGCCACCTCGTCAACCAGAATACAGGCTAAAATGAATAATATAAGTAGTAAAAGAAATACCTCTTGAAGAAGAGCAGCGAGGCCTTGAGGTAGAGCTTTCAAGTCGGATGCAGAGGTACCAATATTCGAGAATTGATGAGTTACTTTCTCTACACGTAACTCTTGCAGTCTCTCCTCGTAGTTAGCAGGAGTGTCCTTCCATTTGAAGAAAGCCTCGTCATCTGCCCAAGCATCGGTTGTCTCTTGTACAAGATCGGACTCAGAGAACCATTTCTTTATCAAGTCCATAGCACATTTATGGCTCAACTGCTCCCCACCAGCATCTTTGACAGTCTTGACTAGTGTTCCTTCAACAACTCTTCTGTACAGCCTTTTGTAGAAGAACGATCGAGAATTTCTCCAATCTAAGACTTCCTTGATGACTTCTTTGGCAGCCATTCTTAAAGAAGTGTCGTGCAATTCTGCGAATTTGGTAGCAATCTGAGTATACACAGGCAAGAGTTGCTTCTCTCTAGCTTTGATTTGTTGGTTTAGAGGTTCTATATTTGCATAAGAGTTGCTGTTCTTAGCTTCAGAAAGTTTGGCCTTGAGATTAATCAGCTCGTTATCAAGTCTTCCCATACATTCCAGCAATTCTTTAGTTCTGAACTTGATCTCAATCATCCCTTCTGGTTCTAGAACATTCCCTTTTGCGGTCCGGTCAGCATACATTTCAATATGGTCAGAGTTAATCCGGCTGTCGACAACCACCCATGCCCCACCACGGAGCTCCCCCATCACAGGAATGTAGACAAAAACAGGTTGTTTATAGGTTCTAAGATTCTCGACAATATTGGACCCCGCCTGAAGGATCCCTTCAAAAAGGTCTCTTTGCCCACCGGAGAAGCCTCTCCAGTTGGCCAAGATAAAAAGCGGGAGTTCTTCCCGATTGAAATCCAACAGGGCTTGTGCGGTCTTAGATGCAGAATCGGGGAACCATACTTGACCAGCTTGTGGGACCACTCGTTCATGAGAGTCGAGTTGACCTGGGTCCGCAGGTATGACTTGCATCACAGTTTGCGTCTCAACAGCAACTATCCCCACAGGAATTCCTCCAAGCTTAGCCCTTCCGGTAACAACTGTCCTTGCCCAACCTTCCAGAGTTTCAATAAAACTATCCTTGTCGAAAATACCACCAATCCACTTACCAGTTGTGTCAAGTGTACCAGATATAGCCCCACGAGGATCACAGGCATTTTCAGGCAAGTACTCAACTGGCCTCTCTGGAGGGTCTAATGAGGGAGAAATTGGAAGTGGGCCACCTGAATACGGTGGAACAAAGCTGAGCCATTTCAAGATAGATGATATGCCTTCAAGATCATCAGAAACTGTGAGATGTGTAACACCATTTGTGCCCATAATCTTCGGGCCACCAAGTTGCATGTGTGAACTGTAAACCTCCCGACCAAGCAATTTATTTAATGCAGAAAAACCAGTCAAAATAATAGGCTGATCAAGCCTCTGTATACAACGCATGCCCAGGCGGGCCAGATACGCACCGATACCAACTGTTCTACCAGTTACAAAAGTTAGTGTGAAGGTTTCCCTATATGCCCTTGAGTAAGCACCGGCTATTGCCCCACTCCCTGACAAGTTCTCTACTCCCAATCCATCCTCCTTGCCTACCACAGAATCTATGACCCATCTAGTTTCTCCATTTTCAAGTTTTAACTCGTGGGCTATAACTGAGGACCCAATCCGGGCATAATCCTCCAGAGTTAGGTAGATATACTGAAAGCCGCGATCAGGGCTCGACTCATCAGACCAGCCGACTTTAAAGCAGGCTTTGACCTCCTCAGCAACACCAAGCCGGGCCCCAGAATTGGCCGCTAAATAAATTAGAGGTAGTTTCTTGGAACATGCAAGTTCTGTAACTGCAAGGAAGAAAGCATCCTCTCGTGTCCCAAAGGATCCAGCCTTAAAAGTAACATCATTTGCCACGACCAAAATCGTCCTGCCATCGGGAAATTCAGGAGTCAACATTTCCATGCACCATGCTACCATGCCGACGTCATTTAGACCGGGACGGCGATCGGAGAGGACAAGTGGGGTACCCCAGTTGCCTTTCGAGTCAGCAAAAACTAGTTCAGTTACTTTCATAAGCGCTCTATTAGAAGGTTTCTCTAAATTTGGAGACTGGGATGCCCAAGATTGCTCCAATGCTGTCAAGAAAGCCTGCAGGCAGCACAACAAACAACCGAAGTTCATTTCTTGTCCTAATGAATGTAAGAACACAAGTAGAATCTAAAACAACACCTTCATAAAAAAAATGAAAATTTGGCGGCATGAAAAGACGGATAAATGGATATCAACAAAAGCCTTAGTGCCAAAATGACTTGAGGTTGGCTAACAAGAAACATCATTTGAGACTATTATTGAGAAGTAAACCAGTAAAAAGGGACCAAAAACAGAGAAAAGGGAGAAATGAAAAAAAAAAAAAAATATCAAAATATCTGGACCAAAAAGAGCCTTACTGCCTTAGTGCCAAACTGACTTAAGTTAGGGTAATATGAACCATCATTTAAGACCATTAATGAGAGGAAAACCAGTTAAAAAGGATAAAAAAACAACGAAAAGGGAAACATAAAAAAAAATTAAAACATCTGGAAAGAAAATGGAAAAAGAAAAAATTAACAAAGATTATGAAATAAAAGTTAAAGGACCATATAACAAGAGAACGTATCTGAAAATCATACCAGCGGAAAATCATAGCAGTAAGTTGTGCTGTTTCTCATGGCCTGAAGTCGCTTACGGGCAATGACCTCAAGTGGCCGATACTGCTCATTAACTGGATGCTTGTGAAGGGGACCGTGAATAGATGCGGAGTGGTAAACAATTTCGTGGAGGTTACTGTCCTCTAATTCGCGATAAACCTGGGTTATTTGAAGCAGGCATTAATTCACTCAAACTGAAACATGCACAGAACATGCTGCTTCACAGAATATTATCATCATGTTTTGACGACTTAGCTTTTACAAATGCTCAGAACCATGGCAAAGAGATTCATAGGAAAGGCAGAGTGCAAAATGCTTACGTGTATGGTGCAGGTATGACCAGTCACATTTGTAACTACGACTCTCCAAAAGCCATTGGCTAGTCCTGAGGATGATATCCACATCTTCACTTCCCATTCACACACGTTTAACCTATGCATTCTAACACCAGCCAATTTGTGGATTTCACGTGCGAGCTCTTCCAGGATCATGTGAACAGTTTGCTCCTCTTGTTCGTCATTTATGTCAACTTCCCTGAAACAATTGACAAAAATAATTTTTCTTTAGAATAAAGCTGTATTTAAGGCGAAAAATATCAGAAAGAACAAGTCCACAAAGATATTTACTTATGGTATGGGACAAGATCTTGTATTTGTTGTTCCCGTACGATATATAAGTACATATGTGCATGATCTGGTTTCAATGAGGCATTATGTGCATTGAGTTCTAATTCTTCCAGTGCAGCTGTTAGAGACCTCAGGATGCTTCTAGAAGTAAAAGATATTGGCTTTTGTGTTCTAAAAGATCCTAGCTCAATGCCTGCAAAGCTTTCACCGGTCATTGGCTGCCTCACAAGCGTCCTAAGAAACATCCTCTGAATAAAAGGCTTGTCCACAACTGTATAGAGGTGCCACTGGCGATCCCGAGATGGGGTGTACTTGATATTTTCATAGCCTTTAAGCTTGTCCTGATTACGAGAAATTCAAAGAGTTAAAAATTAGTTCACGAGGCACAGCTAAACCTTTTAGATTCTTCTAAGTCTGAAGAACCAAATCTAAATTGTATTAGTCAACATGGGACAATCAAGTTTCACTCACTAATTCAAGATATATGGATAGAGGGGGTTCCAAATGGCGAAGTGAAGGTACTTCCTCATAGTAATTTTTTTCTGTCAACCAATAAAATGAATGTCTCATCGGGGTACGCCCTTCATCTCTCTGTATGATGCAACTAATCAACCTTACTCCAACAGCGTGAAGACTTGAACTCACTTCTTGCTCTCTCAAAATTTTGGCCAACTTTTTTACTCTCTCTTGAGCCTGATCTTCATCACCACTGCAAGACGTACACAAAGCACCGATTATAAACAGAAGTTGGGTATTCACCAAGAAACAAAGCCAACAAACTAACAATAGAAAACAAGGCTCAAATATCAGGCACTAGTATGACTGTTTCAAATTTGTTCTGTTTTTCCAAAGCATACATTATCCATTTTTCCATGGAGCGAAGGACTCACTACTCTTTGGCTCCGGATTATGAATAAAGCATAATGGCTCACTAAAGTGACTGCGCTTCTTTCTATTGTGAAATACCATTCATCCAATGTAGTTTTCGATGCAATTTTCATCTTGGGTCATTTGGAAATAGTCTCTTTGTGTTGCTAACACAAGGGTAAGAATATTTACGTCCGACCCCCCTTACCCCGCAATTTGCGGGAGCCACTGAGGCACTGGGGTAATGTTGTTGTTGTACACAACAATATAACAAGTTAACAACACATTACTCAACTGCCTCAATTGTTTCTTATTGTGGCAAGATAAGGGCGGATTGGCCATTATTATTTGGCCCATGAATTAAAAACACCGAGAATATTTCCTGATAACCCATAATGAAAATTGCTTCCGTGAAATTATCTATACTCTACTATACTTCAGATAAAAGAAGCATACTGAGGTTAGTGAGTCACTTTGGTTGAACAAGAAACAAGCTAGAAGCCTTATACCTGTCCTGCAGCAAACTCATCTGGTTATTCACCCCAGCGAGTGCAATATGCATCATGTTCCCATGACTGGTCGGTTCTAAAGAGCCACTGGAAATCACTTTATCAGAATTTTGAGTTGTTTCTTGCAATGCAGCAGTAATTACGGGCTCGAGAAACTGTAGAGATTTAATAATGACCATGGCCCCCCATTTTCTCTCACTATGTTTCTCAACAAGAGGTGTGATGGTATCTTCTCTTTCAATGTGCTCCTCCCTGAATTCCCAAGAAGCAATGAGGCCAGACCTGTGCCATTGCATCCTGACGCTCCCTTTGACAAGAAATGGCTGAGAAAAAATGACGGGTTACATACCTTTGTTGATAAAAATCAATTAGTCCCCTAAAAGATTCTCATACTTATAATGTGTGAGACCAACCCAATCCACCGAACTGAAATTAAAAAACAACTTCCCCACAATATGGGCGAATCTCATGGTAATCTTATCATAGACGGTCTCTTATGGAAATTTGTAATTCACGATAACAACACAATGTACCTGATACAGTCTTCGAATATAAGTTTCAACAACCCGCCTCTGAAGAGTATGATCGCTGTGATCAAACAAGCCAACAAGGGCATCTTCAACTGCCAATGGAGCACTTACAAGAGCCTCCATACGTTCATTAATGGCACTTTTTCTTTTTGGAGTATCAATGGTTTCACCATCTTCCGTAAACATTTCTAGCTCTGAAAGGTTTCTAGCTATATTTGAACGAAGCTCACTCAGTTTAGTTTGTTCAAGTAACTGACTAGCCTTGAGTGCTAACTGCAAAATTAAATTGAGTTCCGAATTATTCGTTGAGCATTAAAACATTAGAGAAGTATATTGCATGGATAGCCACATGAGCAACCTTCATGTCTATGAGGTAAGACCAAGTTGTAAAACAGTCATTTTAAATTAGTTCAACCTCTACTCAAGTAAGAGTGTCAGACACGGATACATATCCAAATGTCAAGACTACGGATATGTTTCGGGGAACATGTCTTCAAGGCATTAATAATTTTCTGTTTTTTAAGTGAAATGGAAATGTTGGAGAAATAAGACTAAACTCATTAATAATACTACACTTGCTTCCTCAAAATTTTCTTCTTTTACGTAACATGTGGGTTTCCTTGTTGGCTCTTCTAGGAAAAGGTTTGGATTGATATGTCATGTTAGAGACGGTATGACCTTAGAACCAAAGGATCAAAGTACCATAGAGTACAAAAAAGTCAGAACAAAAATTGAGATGATTACCCACCTCGGAATAGATTGTGTGGTTAAGTCGTGAAAACCGAATCAATTTTTCTCTGTATGCAGCAGGGTTTGGATAAACCAGTTGTTCCATGAGCAGCAGAATTAACTTGTTTTTATTCTTGACACCCTGCCACAAAAACAAGATTAGTAACCAGTCTGGCGACCAGCCGGCCATATATGAAAACCAGACAATCCATGGGCTGTTTAAAGGAGTCGCATACCTGATGTGAGAGTACGATGTCCACAACCTTCAAAAGATCCTTCTTATACTGAAGACGAAGACGCTCAATCACATCAGCCTGTAAAATCAAGCGACCAATAAATTTAGGAAAAGTAAGCTATTGCTCTTGACAGATTCTCAATTATGAGGATGTATTAAGGCACATGCATACATTTAGCATTGCAAGTCATTTATGTTTCGTAGGTTTACAAAACTAAAGTATTGCCAGTAACAAAGAACAGTGGCAGCAAGTCGAAGGCTAATACCTACTGTTCAAACAAAAGTGAGAACCAGAAAGATGAACTTACCTGGATATTGTCACTAAACAATTCTTCAACCGTCAAATACTCTTCAAAAAGGGACTGAACAATAACACGGGCATGGCTTTCCCTTCCACCTTCATAAGACTTTACCAGACTTAATAAAGGTTCAATAAGCCTCCCTTGAGCTCCTTTTTCATTCTCGGGGCAGGAAGCTAAATGAGCCTGATAAATATCAACAAACTACTATTACGAGGGTCTTATTGAAAATCAATTTTACATGCAGAAGAAACAAGTGAGACACATACCTCAAGAACACTTTTCAGCAACTTTGCAGGAAATTCAATGTTTTGGGATATCGTAATGCCATCACATGCTTTATATTTTGATTCCAACTGAAAAATCGGAAGGAGAAAGTGTAAAGTGCTAAGAATAAGTAGCAAAGAAAACCAGAGAAAAAAATAGACATCAATTGTTCACAGGTAAAACAAGGTGTAGATACATACTTCACTTCTCAGATCTTTTGGAAGTCGTGCAGCTAGGACAGACAAGCATTCTTGCCATTGAAGGAAAGGAAGTTCAGGGCTATCAAGACAGTTCAGCAAACTTTGAACGACCTGACAGAATAAAATCCACTAGTAAAAAGGGAGTTCATAGTGAAATTGCCAAAGAACTTGCAGTAAATCGGGTTTTAATTTGCTAAAGCTGCCCTTTTCAATGATTCACACATTAAGTAAACAGGGAGTAGTGTTGAAATTGCGGTAACTCGTATCGGCTTCTTCGGAGACCGATACATCTCAGGCAGTACAATACGTATCGCCCAAGATTTTGAACCACGCAAGGAGGTCACAACATTCAGTACTCCTGTATAAGCCTCTGTATGTTACCTGTGGAATATACCTTTTCTAAAACGAATACATATACCATTTTACCATCAGATAATGTGTGAGACATCACTAGTTAATCCATTATGCATTTTTCTACCAAAGACTTCAATGGTTTGTTGCCATCTATTGAAGTATTTAAGCATTTTTTTTTTCCAAATGATGCCTCATATCCTGGTTGCTCACTGAATACGCTGCTAAAATTGTGGGACAAAATTCTTTCACACTATGGACTGTGATGACAAGTTTCAAATGCTAAAAGCAACTTTAATCGTTCGTTGACAAGTTTGCTGAAGCCAATCCTCAGTTATAGAAAAGGTTTCATAAGCTTAGAAAATTATCTTTGGAAGGGTCAACACGACTTAACGAGACATTAAGAATGGGGATATTATGCTATCTCTGATGAATTAATGTAATATCAGATTTCTCACACACAGAATCGAATTTTATAAGGTATGTAGCTCCCTATGGCACCTGCCCTTAGAAATAGACCAAGGTATGGGAATCTTGCTTGAATGAACTCTCTCCCGACAAGTTCACAAAATTAAATGTGCCAGTGAAAACAATAAACACAACATAGAGATAACAATTAAACCAATAGAAAGAGTAATGATATGGGTTCTTACTTCTGCTATGTTATGCTCATAACCAGAAAGAATCATCCGGGCGGCATTTAAGCTAGCAGCACACCTCTGATGAACTTTTCCTGATACTGCAGTTGGGGGTCCAAGGACAGGGAAGCCACCACGAAAAGGTTCTGCTTTCCTAACGGCAGAAGGATCATCCAAATCAAGTCTTGCGATAAGCTCACCAGCCTACATGAGTACACAACCAACACTTGCATAGGATCAAACATGACCATTACGCTCACAATTTTGATACATGGAAACTTGACTAAGATCGTCTTATAAATGCTCTTTGTTAAGACTATATTAGCAATAAGATTCTTTTCTTTTTGGTGTTGTTGTAAAGGGAGCTACAGGTATAGTTTCACGGTTGAGGAGTTTAAAAGCAAGTCATGATGAGTACTATAGCTCAATGACTTTACCGGCTAATCTAGATTTTATGTGGAGCTTTTGAAGAGGGAGTATTTAAAATGTTGAAAGCTTATAAAATATCCGTTACTAACACATCTGGCCTATTCAATGTTGAGAGGATCAAATCCAGGTTTGTTAATTTTAATGATATGTACCTGCATTGCTTGGCCTTCAGACATCATAAATTGTATCATGCCAGCGGCAGGTGAAAGCAAAGGCATACACATTTTCATAACCTCAACTTCAGCAAATGGGATGTCTGCGTCAATGTGACTACCATCTGCTACCAGATAACGCAATAGCTTACATGGTGTCTCCGCGACTAACTTTGACGGATCATGATCATTCTAAATATTGAAAAGAAAACAGAAGTCAGCTTAAATTACAAAGAATTAGAAAAGGTTATAAAAGCATATTACAAGAGGGTTGGTACCTGAAGCAAACAAGTTCTTCCATCAATAAGAAGGCGAGTACCTGCCGCTTCTTCCTCAGCATATATCACGTGACTATTTCCATCCAACTGTTGATGGGGTTTATAAAAAGATGTAGCTTAGTCAGTTTAACAAATATGTATATAATAGTAATCAGAAATGGAATACCCTCGCTAAGACATCAGGAACATAACTTCTTCTAGCCAATGCAGCAAAAACACGCTATCTAGATGTTGAAACATAACAAATGTAAATGATGCTCCGCTCTTTTAGCAGTAGATTCTTTGAAACTATATACTCGATGAAGTCTATGAAACATGAATAGAAGGCGACATTTAAATCATCTAAGTCAAGAATGTCTGTATTCAACATTTCACCATTAGGCAAATCATTCAAACTCTATACCATACTAAATCAACTACTTAGCAAAAGTCATTGCTGCGTTTTTATTCTGGAATAGATGTCAAGAGCATGGGCAATGAAAGGAGTTCCTTCTCCCCTCTGATTTTTCTCTTTCTTATATTTCTTCAACTATCCCTAGAAGTACTCAATCCCCCTCAATAGTGGAGGGGTTCCCTCTTCCTATACTTTGACCGCACCATATACCACCCACCATTTATTTTAACTACAATACTAAAGTAATATATTTCATATGAATTTTATTATTATAAAATAAAATTAATTAAAAATACATTGACATAGATTAACTTAATATGATTCTACAAGAACATTCTTAATCCAAACTACTTCCATGAACACTATTTCTTATCCCGAATCTCATTCTCAACTTGCATATAATTGCGTAAACTCAATTTTTTGTGGAACGTGTTTCCATGTAAATAAATGAAAGGATAAGTGAAAGTGAAAAGGATAAAGAAATGGCTAGCATGGCACACGAGCCAACAAGCAAAATTCCTCAAGATACGAGGATTTCCAAACTTTAGGGAAACTGAAAATGGGTGTACATTCGAGGGGGGCCCTCCATTGTATTTACTCTAAGGTTTCAATTTAAAAGTGAACAAGTATTGCAATTAGGAAGTTAAATTGCCAAACCAACATATTAGCTCTTGGGCAATTGTCTACAGCATAAACGTTTGAGTTATGTATTAACATTATACTTTCAATTATTCAACAGATAATAGCTTACTTGCATCAGGAGACCTCCATCTCTTAGTGTATGTATTTCTGCTTCAATTTCTGATTCATTCAATCGCAATCTATAACTTCCTGATCCACCCCGAACCAGTTCAATCTGCGAAACAGACACAAATATAAGCATTACACTAAGTATAAGTACTCTCAATATTGCTATATCCACAGGCGGGTCTTTTCTTGAGCGTAGAGGGATCAACCCCTCCTGCCTATTTAAGCTCATATATATTTTAGTACATAAAGTAGCATGTGGCCAGCCTTGCTCAGTGGGTAATAGTGATTATTTTGAACCTTATCAAGGATTCAGTTCTCCAAAGATCTACAAGTGGTACTGATATTAACTATAAACTACAATTTCATAATAAAGGCAACCAATAATGGCACTTACAGTGTACTTGCTGCCCTCAATATTCAGAGAAACTTGGGAGTGGACAAGTGATATGTGCTGCAATTATAAAATTGAATGTAAGTATAGAAACAGACGATCATTATGAGGTTTTTAAAAACACCCATTATCACGGTATTACACACCTTAGGGGGAATTTGACCACTTTCGAGATAGCCAATATATTCGGAAACTGTGGCTGCACTACTAGCAGATGCTTTCTGGAGAAGAGGCAGAAGGGAAGGGGCGTGTCAGAAATTATGCATCATAAACTTAAGAAAAAATGTCAAATGCAGCTTTTGAGATTAAGACTAAGAATAAACAGATGTACGTACATACAGCGCCCCTCCTACGACAGAAATGTACCAAGGTGGCCTTTCTGCTCTGACTCTCATTGCAATTCTACTATCCAGCCAACCTGTATGAATTTTGTTGTCTTGGTAATCTGAAGCCTGGAAATCCAAAGAAATTAATTCACATGGAGGAGTTAACTCTATGGAAAAACAGTAGGCACAAAAGGAGAGGAATGGGAGGTCTGTCTTACATGTAAAAGATCGATGGTATAATCAACATTTGTGCGAATCTCCCCACGTATTTGAATTTCTTTCAAGCCAAGAACCATATTAGCTATGGCTAAGCCTCTAGATTCACCAAATGCAAAAACATGGCCTGCGAGGAAATTGTTCAGTTTTAGTTTCATAAACCACTATGTATGATAATATACAGCACAAAGGAGACGGGGACTATCATAGTTTTAGTCTCAACATTTGGACAGTTCTCGGTAAATTTAGGTTACTGTTTACCATAGTTTCAAGTTACTACCAAACACGTACCAAATTGAGAATCTGAGAACTCATGGATGCCTCCTCCAGACTGCAATAGAAAAAAATTAATCAATGCCAAGTTCCTGATACACCAATCTGAAATCGACATGAAAGTTGGTGAGGCAAGTAAATACCTTAACTGAGAAGTAGGCCCACACATTTGGCTTGCTTTTGAAATTCAGCTCCTGAACAAAACACCAGAATTAAGACTGACATTTTAATTGCCGTGAAAAACAAGAGGACTCTAGGAACCAAGATAATCTCTCTCACCTGCACTTTCCCACTTGTGGGCTTAAATCCATCGTCTGGGTCCTCACTTGTCACACGTACAGCAACACAGTGACCTTTTGGTCGTACAGACTCTGCCTCATCAAAGTCAAATGGAGTCGCGGCAACACAGGTTTTCCTCCAAGCATCATTGCTCCCACCATGCTCCTTCCCATAAAATCGCCTAATTTCTAGTGATATAAGAAAAGGAAGCATGTCAAAGTGTAAAGGAGAAGAAGTTATAAGATGGAATTAAGTAAAAATGGAGGAGAGATACGGATACCTACCAGGTATTTGCCAAAGAGGGATACCCATGCCGACAGCAACTTGGGTACCTGGAAGATTTATTTCAGCAATCCATTCTGTAACAGGATGCTCCACCTACATCAACGGCGAATTGCAAAGGGAAAAAACTATTCAGCCACATTAGATATGCAATGATATGCTGACTTTTACGTGTTTTTCTTTCCTTTTTTTTTCTTTTTTTCTTATTACCTAATATTGGCGGGTTAAAATGATGATTTGTGTGTTAGCCGACCACAAATCAATTTGGGAGCAAGGCACTGTAAATATTTAAAATTCATAACATAGTGTTCTTAGCATTGCAATCTTTAATAATTGGTACTTGATCTCAAACTGATGATTGTGCCGTAGAGGAAACCAAATCTATGTGTACACCAAATCAGCAAAGTTGGTATGTCAAAACTCAAAACAAATGATGTAAGATTTTTTAAGTAATATAATTTGCAGGTGGTTGCTAATAAACAGAAGCTGGGAACGAAATGTACCTGTAGCCGAGGATTGAGCTCCAGGAAATAAAACTCGCCAGTTTCCATACTGAACAAATATTCAACTGTGGCTGCCCCAACATAATTTACACACTTGGCCAACCTTCTAGCTGCCTGCTCTAATTTTTTCACTGTCTCTGGTGGTGCTACAGTTATTGGACCCTCCTCTATAATCTGGATAATTGAAAAGAGAGAGAGAGAGAGAGAGAGAGAGACAACATTCAGATCTAAACTTCGTTAGCAAACCACACGTTTAAACAACAAGTCTCCTGTAAGACACTCGTTTGATAAGATACTGTGAGACCACGTCACAGTTCAAACTATTAAGGTCACTTAAAGTTCTAAAACGATCATTAATGATAAAATAGTCATTAACAATGAGAGAAAAAAACGTCACGGACTAAAAGGGTCACCGACGATATTAAGTTAATATAAATAGTCATCTAGTAGCCGTTCAGCAAGCATAATTTACACCCGGCAATTCATGATTGAGGAAAACATAGAGGTTTATTTAACAATCACATAGGACTCACTTTCTGGTGCCGCCTCTGAACACTACAATCACGACTGTGTAATGCTGCAACATTTCCATGCTGATCACACAATAACTGAACTTCCAAGTGTCTGCTCTGCAGTCCATAAACAATATCGATATTCAAAACAAAATACACCCAATAAATGCAAATTCATTTTATGTTACCAAACCTGAAAGACTGACCTGGGAGGCCACTTTCATTATGAATATCGGTGAGCCAGGAACTTCACCCTGGACTTGCTTGAACAGTGCACGAACTTCGTCATCATTATGAACCTGAAAGACAAGAAACCATGTTTCATTCACGAGATTTGGGAAGGGGGTGGAAATTGTCAAAAATACTTACTCAATGCTTAATCTTGTTATTCAAATAGATCTTTTTTTTTTTTTTTTTGACAATTCAAACAGATCTTAAAAGATGGAGAAAACATAAACTATAACGTTTAACGAGAAAGGTACTCCAGCAGGATTTGGATAATACAATAAACAAGCAATTCTCTTCAGCTATTAGGGTAATGAACCCACATCATGACCAAATGCAAGCATACCTTTCTAATTCCTTTTCCTCCACCACCCCATGACGCTTTAATCATTGCTGGATAACCTACAATATGACAACTCGAAATTGCTTCGTCTGTAGTAAAAACACAAGCTGCCCTATATATATCATCAGGGATTGTATCCAAGCAACTCTCTGCAGTGACTTTTACCTGGAAGACAGGCAAGTTATTTAGAATGTGGAGCAAACTCCTGGAATAAACGATTTGGCAAAATTTACAAGAATTTCCGTGCATACATGAGAGCCACTCCATGGAAGAGTTGGAACATCGGCAGCTTGAGCGATCAATGATGAACCAATTTTATCTCCAAGGGCAGCCATTGATGTACCAGGAGGTCCTAAAAATACAATTCCCTTCGCATGCAGTGCATCTGGCAGTTCCGGATTCTCAGATGCATGACCCCAACCAGGCCAAACTGCATCAACGTGAGTGATTTCTGCCATCTGCAGAAAAGCATGTTACAGTAAGTCCTATGATATAATCGTTACTCCAGTGCCTTACTATCTCCTGCCTGTGGCGGGGTGAGGGTCAAGACTATACCACCTTATCCTAATGTTAAAAGCATAAAGAGCATGACCCCAACCAGACCATTTTGCTTTATTCAGTCGTATTCTGAAGCTGAAGAACAGCGAGTCTTTGACAATGACCCCATTGGAAATGAATACAAAACTAAAAACGCTGATACATCAAGATAACCAGTACCTCAACGATGAGTTGCACGTTGGCATAGTTATTATTGTTAGTCCCACCAGGAACTTCAACAAACTGATCAGCTATTCGGATGTGCTCAGCATTGATCCTCATATCTTCAGGAGTGGCCATGGCCACCAGTAATATAGCCTTCTCTGTTCCGAAAGTTTCATATGCCCATGTCCTGACACTTCTAATAAATTTAACAGCTGCCATACCATTGTTTGCAATCAATATGCTGTGTATTGGCCTCTGTCCTCCAAGGGAAAAACAAAAATCATCCACCACCGACACTGTGGATGAATTCCTACTGGTATGGTCATTAATCCTCTTCAAAACAACCATTTTTCACTTTTACGGCCTTACAAAAACCGCCTTCCCCGTCAAAATGTCAGGCTACTGCAGCTGCTGCTAATGGCACGCAAAAACAAATCATAATTATAACAGTTCTAGTTCCAGCAGCACCAATACAGCAATCAGAATTTCCAAGTGACCAATTTGAAGTTCTAGTACTACAAAAGCCGCGTTTAGTATGAATACATCAATTGGCAGCACATTTCAAGCAAAATTCTTTCTTTGATCGAAAAAGCAGAATTCTTCTCATACTATATTACAAACATCAATCACTTACCCCAAAAAAAAAAAAAAAAATTGTCATACGAATCAACCAAACTAACAACAAACCCGCAATTCAAAAATGATTAGGGGTCGGCTAACATGAACCGTCATAAAAACCCGTCACTGATCACAAAACCCAAACAAAATATAAAGCTAGTAGAGTATATAAGATCAGAATAGGAATGCAAATTTAAAATTTGATGAAAACAATGAAAATGATCACATCCAAATCAAACAATAGTCCAATTAAGTGTACAAATAACGACATGGATGTAACATACCATTAATATTAGGCTTAGTTAGTCAACAAACAATAGGCGGTCTTGCTTAAAACCGTCTTAAGTTAAAAGAAATTGCTGTTACCAAAAAAAAAATCCTAGTAAAAACTAAAAAGTTGATCATACATAAATTCACACTGTAGTTAGTTCAACTACCAACATTTCCCACTACCAAAAACAAACCCAACTTCAAAAAAACAATGAAAAAGTAAAAATGAATGAAATAAACAAAATCAAACCTTGAAATTTTGATAAGAGAATTAGAGTAGAATAAAATTGGGCATCTGGGTAATAGTAAAATTGGATGAATCAAACAGTTGAACTGCAATTATGAATGAAAAGAAACAGTAGAATGTAGTAGTTGAAGTTGTTGAAAAAAATAGGAATTGAAAGAATGTGAATATAAATAAGGGAGGGAAGGAGGGAAAGGAGGAGGGAAGGAGGAAGAGGAGGTTGGTATGATATGAGGGGGATGTGCATTCACGTCATTAAGGACATTCCCAATTTATTTGGGATCGTCTCTTATAGTTGGCTGGTAAAGGACTAAAGGGCAACTCAACACACTTCTTAAAATCTTAACTACCCAACTCTCAGCTACCCTTCAACCAACCCATTTTAATCATTTACTTTTCTATCATTTTCTATTCTCTGTGTTTCTATCTCATTCGTCTTCCTCTTGTTTTACATGAATTTATATGGATTATACAACATACTAGTTGTTTTATGGAGTCGTCATTTGTTTTCATTTCCCATGACTTGGTCTAATAGCTATACGGGTTTAAGATCAGTTTCGAAGTTAGGTACACTTTAAGTAAACTTATTCTTAATCAGGTTGTCTTGTTAATTAGAGTCAAGTATGGAAGTATGGATCATTTGTGCTAATAAAATCACTTCGAATTTTGGGTTATATGGGTATAGTACGAATCAAATATCCGATCCAAAGTGCTAGTTCAGATCAGATATTCATATTTGAAATTCCCGAAGTCAGGTATCCATATCCAAACCAAATATTTCAGATATCCAAAACAAACGGATTAGATGCGAATATCCATATTTTGTAATTTACTTTAAAATTAAGTTTGAAACATGATCATATTCATCGTTTTACATGATGATTTTCTTTAGTATTCTTACTCCAATATTCTCGACATAAAATTTAAGTATCACTTACATATTACTCTTATATTTTAAACTTTTATTAAGTTGAAAATTGCATTTTCTCGAAATTATACTAGAAAACTATAGTTTCAGATTAGATCGGATATCAAAATGTTTTAATTCTAATATCCATATCCAAATCAAAACCAAAGATTTCGGATCGAATATCTGATCCAAACTTCACTTTCGGATCGGATATCCAAAAACCGGATCAGATATGAATCGGATATCGGATCAGTTTGGATAGACAATTTTTTTGCCCAGCCCTTTATATCCACGTTTTTTTTTTGTTTCAGTAATGAATTGAATCACATGGGTGAGGTTTGGTCGTAATGTCGTATCAATTAATCACATTTATTCTTCTATCTCGTTTCTTCCGCCAAATTTAAATGCTAATTTTGTGAGTTATGAGATCTGCAGATTTTCTTGTCAAAACTATTACTTCGTGTTCAAGTGAAAATAAACCCGACATTTTACTTTCTCAATACATATAATCATGTATTCAACGTTTCTGGCGCGTCTCTCTTTTATCTTTTTCTTTAGTTTATTTTGAATCTTTCTCTAATTAAAATGTATTTTTCGCTTTAAACATATAAATAAAGATTATAATATTCAGACGTCTTTAAAAGACTCAAATAAAATACTCCTGTTAACTTTTTTGACTCGGCAAATTACCCCAAGTTCATGTTCGTTTGCTTTATTCGAGCAGCCCCTATGAAACTTTTAAGATGGTCATTGCCTCATTAGTCAACCATCCTGAAAATATACTTACTCCCTCGTAACACAAAAAATATGGATCTTTGAATTAGGGCCCAGTGCTGACATAAATGGGCCATAGCAATTTAAAGCCCAAAACAAGGAAGGTGGTCCTTAGAAGACAATTAACGAGGATCCGCAAGAGTAGGTGGTCAAACTGTTTGCATCAATACGTTTGAGGTACCATACCTGTTGAGGACCAGTAGAGAAGTTAGGTATACAACCCTTTGATCATCAATTCATCGTGATAAATAAAGACGGTGCGACGGGTGCGAGTATGAAAATTGTATCCTTTGTAGGTAGTAGGATAATGAATATTGCATCTTTATCCATTTAATTCTCGTATGTGTGCCAATCATTATAAAAATTAATAATATTTTGATGATTTTAATAAATCTTATTTTGTTATATAATTTAGGTTTAATGTTAATTATCACAATTTTATAAAACTTTTTACTAACTTCTTGTAAACAAAACTAAATTTCTAGCCCGTAAGGGTAGATTGACTAGAGTCTAGTGGTTAAAACTTGAGTGAAATTCCCAGGAGACCCGGGTTCAAGCCTCCCCAAGAGCAAATCTTGTGGAGCATTCTTGGCCTAGGTCCATGCCTAATAGACTTCGAACCTGTCACTCTCGGGTGGTTTACCAGTGCGCACCTAAAGTAGCGGCTGTGGGTTCCCTCGTCACCAAAAAAAAAAAAATTATGGTGTATTCCAAAAAAAAAATTAAGCGGGTTGCTCGGTATTGGAGTACGAAAAATATAACACACTCAAGAGCTACACCTGTTTTACCAAGCTACAAGCTTGATTTTAGTTAGCTTTCTTTTTATTGGTCGATTATTAAGTGGGGTCTATTCAAGCTACAATTGTATGTAGCCCACCATTGGGATGATATGTAGCTTATAAGCTACACTATATTGTGGGTGTCCATTGGAGATGCTAAGCATCTATAATAGTGTGGCTTAAAAGGACTTACTTGCAATGTCACAAAATTGCAGGCTAGTAGCTCAATCATTGAAGTTGTCCATGTAGATTAACTTTGTTAAAATTTACCCACAAAATTTTGAGCTAGTAGCTCTATGGAGTTACTTGCTTAAAAGGATCCACAAGAGGAATATAAACAACAAAAAGTCTTGCTGGAGACGGGTCGGATCTTGCAACGGGTAATTTGTGAGAGGAAATGGGTAGAGGGGACAAGGTGGGCACCCCCATGTGCTCCCCCACTCACCCTTGATGGGTATTTTGTGAGAGGAAATGGTATCCGTCTTCATTTGTGACGGATATGGTGTGTCTTCAATGAAATTTTGTGTATAAACAATAGGAAATGGTCATGCTTTTTCACATACAGATTTTACTATTTCACATATGCTTTTTACAATATTACCCTTGTCATTTTTTTCATCCCTCACCCACTCATTTTTTTCTCTTTCCCGTCATCTCCCTTCATCACCAAGTCACTAACTCCACCCTAGCGCATACTCCGTTCACCACCTTCGCTCACCAACTCCGGTCAATCAGGTCGCCGGCAAACGTCACTCCGGCTCCGGCCAATTGATTATTGTTTACATAATTACAATCTAATTATGTTTTCCTTAATTTTAAAAAAGAACATTTAAAATTCACATATAACCATTATTCATCAACCATTAACGCAATCAATAATTATTGAAACAATTTCGACATTACACATGCCAAAACTAAAGAAAGAAGAAACACCGTGCGCACAATTGGTAATCAACTGAGAACACAATTCTCGAACATCAGGCATATGTATGTACACAACATATTAAATTATTCAATGTATAAGAATGATGAATGATTATATGATGGATGATTGGAAAGGAAGAACAACCATCAACTTGTGTCAATTGCAAATAACAATCAACACAGCCAATAGGTCATACGAACAATTCGATTAAGCAAAAAAAAAATATATAAAAAAATAACAATTTATCAGAATATTCAGTCATCAGTGTGCCCCGAACAACAATTGCTAAATAACAAAATTACTTCACTCATTTGAGAATTATAATCAATTATTCAAGTTTTTAGAATAATAATTAGAACCGATTTTAGCGAAAAAGGTATATTGACAATAATTTGTCTAGGTTTAAGAAAAGGCTAGGGTATGGAAAGTTAATGAAAAAGTGTATGTGAAAGAATAAAGTTCATATGTGAAAAGATCCAATTAATAAAATTTTAATTTTATGTTGGAATTTGGATATATATAGGAATGTTTTAAATGAGTCCAATCAAACTAATATAGTAAGTTGGCTAAATCATTTGAGTAAATTATAGCTTGAAAAAATGACGTGGCAAAGTCACTAGTAGCTTAACATTGGAGATCAGATACTCTAAGACTACGTTTATAGGTTGGACTGAGAAGGGTTAGGTCTTGAATAAGGACAAAAGACCAAAATAAAAATAAAAGAAAAGTAAAAGAAAATCCTAGACCACTTATCCCATTTCTCGTTCCAAGAGTTCCTGTTAGGAAGTAGGAACACTGCCTTGAACTAATTCTGGAACGCCAAGCCAAAACGCAGGAGCACAATGCAACATGCAAGAGGCAAATCTAAACCAATGGGAATGGGGCACATGGAAATGAAATAATGAGAAATGAATTTTTTTATTTTGCCACCTTTAATTTTATCTAAAATCAATATAACTTTAATTTCATTAACTAAAAGTAAATAAGAAATTCATCAATATTCAAAACTTTTTATGCTGTACAAATGGACACCACATATGACATATTTTGTAATACGGTTTATAACTAACAAAATATAATTTTGATGTATGAATATAATGAAGAGACGTGATGTTAACTGTTAAGTAGGTTAAGGGAGGGCTTGATAAAATAACAAAATCATGAACTAGGTCTGATAAGTAGGCTAAAAAATATACGGAGTATATTAATATTTTAATGCAGGAACTAGGTCTAAATAAGGTTGTAGGAACAACTGATAAACATGGTCTAAGCAATGATGCTGAAAGTTCTTAATGGGTAAGTGGATCTGGTAAATCACCTGTTGAGAAGCGTATGATTTTGGAAATTTGTGTACGTCAGGTGGTGAAGCGGGTATGAATACGAGTTTTATTTAGTGAGTAGTTGGGTACGTTGTACGCTTGTAGCCGTGTGGGGAAGGATATATCCACCACCGTACGTCCGACCCAATAACATCCCTAATTACTTTCAGCTTTAATTAACTCCAAATTAGAAAGACACTAAAGTCTAAAACATTGACATGAATTAGTGCAGCCGAATTTTGACTCAAACCAAATCCACTTTGATTTATGAAAAAGTTAACCATAGTTAGTTATGACCTAAACCACCAACATACACACACACGTGAGTGAGTACGTGACTGGTAGTTCCAGGTGTCCTAACCAATCACAGCCATTTTTCTTTATTAAAATACTGTATACTATTAAAATATAGTAGTACAAGTTACAAAAAGTAGCACTCTAAAACGCATCGTATCATGCCAAATAGAAGCTATTATAAATTTATAACGCAGCGACGGAGTCGCCTTTAGTAGAATCAACCGTGGATGAAGTAGAATTGGATTCTTTGTTAGCAGCGCATTTCTCTTTCCATTCATCTTGTGCCATTTGCTGTTGACGGCACTCTGAACTGCAAAATGCTGTATCACCTCTACACAAGACAAACACTACAACTTAAATAACTCTGTAATCATAAATTGATAACAAATGATTGGGACGTATGAATTTTACGATTATGCCATTATGAGCGTCATATGCAAGGTCAATTGTTTGTACAAGTTTCATTAAAAGAATCCATGCTTAAACAATAACTTTGAGTAATATGACTACGATTTTGGTTTGTCCGTGTTGTGTCGGTCTTGACTCTCTTTAGTTGTGTCATCATATGGGATAAATGATAATATGAAAAAGTGAAATGTTGAAGTGAGATAATTTAAAAAGGGTTAAATTAAGATAATACACTAAGAAAAATCATAACAGGAAAAAACAATTGCATTCAAACACGAAACACTACTACATACATACCTTTACCTTTGTTTCTTTAATTAACAAATTAAACATTCTACTAGAGTAGTAGACTATTGCGATTTTGTGACAACTTCACCATTTTTATATACGTTAATTAAAACATGCAACCGAAATCTAAGCCTATGCTTTGAAGAGAGTATTTTATAATGCGAATATTATGATGTACGTACTCCGTATTACTTAAACTCAAAATCTAAAGAATATATAACTCTTTTATACAAGAATTTATAATACTTTTTTTTACTCCATAGGAAGTTACCATCAAATGAGAATGACATGCATGCAATTTAAAAGGACAAAGTCAAACCTGAGGATGTAAACACTTCATCTAGTTGGATTAACATGAATAAATTGTGTACCGGGAAATACGTAACCTTGTGAATTACTGCAATAACCAGTTAATCACACATGCATTTTGTGGAATTTGGATTCTCTCCATTACTTTCTCTCCATTACTTCTCTAATACACTCTTATTCTAATATATTTTCTCTCTTCATTCATTAAAACATTACTTTTCTAAAATAATTACAACCATTAGATCGTCCTAAGGTTTGATCCGGACCGTTCGAAAGTAATGGACCTCCATTTCTTTTCGACTAATGGAGAGAATCCGGATCGCATTTTGTGATAACCACACTCAAAGCTACCAAACTACCAATACTACTCAACTACACTCGTGCGTCTTGGTCCTTTATCTACACCCTCCCTATTTTATGTTTTTTTTTTATATTCCTTTACTTGATTATTTATTTGTCTATTCAATTTTTTAGTGTCTTGTGTATTTGTTGAACTTTCCAATTCCGATATTATAAATGGTTTAATGAGTAATTTAATACTTCACTCTCGTTATAATCCATTTGTCCTCCAATACTAGCTTCTCACAAAAATTTGATATTTCACTTCCGTTATTATCCATTTATCATTCAATACTAAGCTCATCACAAGAGAATATATGTAAATTTCAGTGTTATTAACAAATTATTGTGTGACATTAATCTTGCTCTATCTATAACTGTGTTTATACGGTTTAAAAAATACGTTGATCATCATATTTATCATATACACTATATTTGGTGATAACAAAGTTTTTGAAGACATTTTTTTATGACAAATATATGTATTTTAATACGGATACATACTTATAAGGTATTCCTTAAAACGATACAAAAGGTTTTCATATGAAGGGTAGCGTCGATACAGAGGGTGGCCCCTAACATTATCCTTATGTGGTATTCGTATGAAAAACTCTAATTTGATACTCTTGATATTTTAAAGACTTTATTTGTTTTAAAATGTTTTATGTTCTTTAAATTTGATGGATATATAATATTTTAGTTACAGTCAATCCAGGTAACTATAAATGATTTTTCATACAGAGCTATATTATTTACCTTCTAGACTTCTCCTATCGACCTTTTCTCATCACAAAATAATTCGGTAGAACTATTTCTTTATCTTTTTTTTTTTTGACAGTCATTTCTTTATCGTGTTATCATGTAAAATAGTAAATACTTCCTACGTTCTATTCGTCTAGCTTTTATACGGAGTATTCTCTATGAGGCGCTACTATTGTATCAAATAATTGAGACGGAAAGAAGAACTATTTATGAGTACTCTTATGATGTATTTGTGGAAGAAAAAGATGGAAGAAGTTGAATGACAATACTCAATTTTATAATTAGCTAAAGTGCCAAATTATCAAGCTTCTTTCCTAATCAACCAGTTGTACACTTGTACACTAAATTATTGGAGGCAGAAAAGGACTCAATTCCTACAAATGATGACATTTTCCACTAAAAAACATAGTAATAATTGCATCAAATGACCCACATCTAACTTTGTTGCTAGCATCTTCAATTATGTTGCCAAAAAATGTTTATTCATGTCTTTTACTCCTATTTCCTACTACCTCATTTTTTGTTGATTCCTAGCCACATGGAATCCAACATTTCAATTGATCCCTTCATAGTCCTATACTAATATATAATGATATATCACTTAGTTAAGTATATTGTTTAATGAATTCGATCGAAAATGTTTTCTTATTCCATGACAGTATCGAGTTTAGTATTATCATATTTACAGTTTATAATTTAATCTCGGTTTAATCAGAACACACCGATGTATGAGAATATTGTGTCACATATGGTGATATTAAGTTCGGGTACCACCATCCACTCAACAAAGACAAAGGAAACAAAAGTGCAATATTATTGTGGATTAAGCCAATTAAGAGAAATGCGGAAAAAGTTATTTTCTTTTTGGTGTCAAATGTTCGAGCCACAATAATGACAGTATAATAACACCGCTGAGGCGATTTGAACCTGAGACCTATTATCCACCGCACTTGCTTAACCACTAACGTAAGACATCTTCGGTAGACTAATTAATCCATGGTATGCTTAATTATAGGCAATCACATGCATGAGAGGAGTAACTATGAAGGCCAGGTATTCAATTATTCATATCTCTTAATTAATTTAGTAGAATATAATTAAATGAAGTGTATGTGGTCTACTCTTAATATTTCGTTCTTCATAAAATAAATAAAGTGTGCATTAATGATTGTTTTTTTTCCATAAACGTAATGTTATTGATACTGACGGGATTTAAACCCAGATAGCACGAGTTTCAAGTCTCAACTTCACCACCTAAGCTAAAATCAAATTTCCAAAAATTGAGTGAAACAGACAACAAAGTACGTAACAATTTCTACGGTAAAAAATAAAAATAAACGTACAGAATTGACTAAAACAGACAATAGATAGAGATACGTACTTGTACATGAAAATATCGCGGCTAGGGGCGAGACGGCGGGTACAAAGAGAGCAAGTACGAAGAAAAGAGCAAGAAGACATCGATGACGGACGGGCAAAGTCAGCGGAGTTACGCCTATTAAGCATCAGCCTCGGTGACACCAACCCAAGTAAAGTCCGACGATCAAGATCAGGCTGTGTCGACACGGCCTGATCTTGATCGGATGACTGTGGTTGTGCAGGCTGGTTGAGGAAGGAGAGGTCGTCGAAGGAGAACTCCGTCATGCTTGTTGTTCTTTTCATTGAGTGGCGCCGTCGTGGCGCCGAAGATTGTATCATTTTGCTGTGGTTTTGTGGGTGGAGGATAGGGACTGAGGGAGAGGAGAATGAGGACTTGAGGAGGGTGAGGGAAAGTGAGGATGATGTCTATTATAGCGAGAAATTGTGATATGTTACAACTTACACGGGATGTATTACGCCCGTCTTGGTCATTTATTTAACTTTGATTTTGACACACGAAGAAAAAGGAAAGATAGAAGGACTAATTATTTGATGGTTGTTTATCAAAAACATTCTCACAATAAAAAAATAAATAGTTAACTGAAACACCTTAAAATGAAATAGGTCAATAAGTGACTGGATGAAGTGAGTATTATGTTAAGTGAGATGTTAATTAGCTTAGTTAAGTGAAGTTAGAGAGGTAATGCTTATGACTTACGAGAGAGTTTAATCGTCATTATTTTGTCAATCGCTTTTATCGCTTCGTTTACACACAAAAGACATCCAATTTTATTATGTGAACGTATAACATTAAGTTCATTTGGACTTAATTTCAGCTCATTTCAATTCAGTTCAGCTCTATTCAATTTAGTTTAGCTTCATTCACCTTAGTTCAATTTAGTTTAGCTCTTCTTTTACAAATTAACTCTTTACTTCAGTTTAGTTTAGTTCAGTTCAGTTCAGCTCTATTCAATTCAGTGCAGCTTCATTAAGTTCAGTTCAGAAAATTTAAGTCCAAAAAAATATGGTCGTAGGTAACAGTAATGTTACAGCGTACTAATAATAATGCGCACCCAAAAAGACAACTTACTAATATAACAATAATTGTACCTAAGAATTTAGAGACTTTATTTTCCCTACGCCTCAATTAGTTGTTTACTTTTAATTAATTAAAATATTCCGTATTTGTTATAATGAAGATAAAAGATAAAGAAATGCTCGATACAGCATAATAATAATAAGAAAAAGAAATTAAGAATTGATAATAATTGACCAATAAGGTGGGAGTGAGAATCGAGGAGGGTATCTGAGTCGTTGATTGAAGTGGGGCAAGGGGAATCTATTTTCCTTCTTTTTGTACTGAATTTTCTGAATTATACACCAACTTGTACTTTCCACTCGTATACTCCGTATTAGTTTTGAATAAATTAATACAGTTTTTATAAGAGATTAAAAGGGGGACAAAGCAGCCAATTATAGCAGGGAGAAAGGATACTTTAGCCGTAAATTCTATTGTAAAAGATGATACTAAGATCGTCCTATGTGTAACAAGAAAAAATTGACAATTTTTCGATAAACAGTGAGATGGGTAAATAATTACCACTTTTTATGACTAAAAAGTGACTACTTTCCAAATTGTCACTATTTACCAAACAAAAAACACGGAAAAACAGTCGTACAAGAGAATTGATGTGTTGTTAAATACGGAGTATAGGAGTACTATATAGCAGTAGTTTAGCTTTTGTTCTTCTTTTCCAGAGGCTGGTGCTTGGAGAATCTAGGAACTTGTTTTTTACTCTCTATATATTCGTTCAAGTTGTGAACTTAGCTTTTGGTACAATATAAAAACATGAGTATAAGACGGTTTAATTAAGAATAATATCGGATTTACTCTAAATTATAAACCGTAAAATTAGATAAGCAGCACATAGAAAATGTAGCTTGTGTTGTTTTGCAGTGAGATCACCCTCTAGGTGGTGTGCCTAGCTACAACGTACCCCTGGACCGGAACCTGGGCCGTGGGCCCATGGCCTCCTCTAAAAATTAGGTACGACGTCACACAATGGGTCAACGAGCTTGGGCAGAGCTGGGAGAATAAAGTGTGTATCGGAAGAGAAGGAAGTTGTTCTCCAAATCCCTAAACCATTCGGATCAAGTAGGCAGGATCGACCCTCCCATCATAGGTTTTAGCTTTGCTTCGGGTAATTTCAAAAATGGGACTTGACAAACAAACCAAAATTGATACAACACCGAATATTCAGCTATAATAGTTCAACTATCAACAAGAGTCTTGACATCAAGTAACCACTAATTCTTCAATTATCTGAAAATGCATCTGTAAATCAGGACACCCATCAGAGAAATAGGTCCTCTCAGAGACCTCTATCTTCCCGCCCGACTCAAGCAATTCCCGGAACTGGTTTTTCTCTTCACAAATCCACGCCCGTCTCTTGTCGTTCCACTGCCTTGGGGTTCCATGCAGGACAAACCGCATTCTTTTGTCCCTCTCCATAAGACGTTCAGCAATTCTCTTAATGGTGATGTCATCGGTGAGATACGCGCCAGGAGCGTTTAAACCAACATCCACATAATGGATATCATTAATACTATCCAAGAAGCTTTCAGCTGAACTTGGAATAATCTGGGTCCCCGGGAATTCAGAAGATTTTGGCTGTGGTGGGTCCTCCAGGGCATTGGGTCTGAAGACGCTCAGCTCAGTAACCAACTGATTAAGAACCACACCGCCTTTGCTAAATCCGAGTATAATTGTTTGAGGTAAAGTAGAGGATGCAGAAGATTGATGCTCTTCCAGATTGACGCTCAAATCTGCCTGCTCACAGTTCAAATACGCATGTAAGCACATCGTTAGATAATCATGCTTATCTGTAGTTCAGCACTGATACAATAACTTTTGACACCAGATGACATGTCTTTCTTAATTTATCAGTGTATACGGAAGTGATGCACAGGATGATGATTCAGATGTTACTTTTGGTGCAGTAAGTGAAGCTAAGCAAGACAAATAAAAAAAACATATAAAAAAGAAACAGCAGTCCAGGTCTCAGGTGGTCCATCTACTGGTCAGATGCATTGCATTCGAAAAGCAGGTCCGAAAGGCGAGACAGCGTGTCTTATGAAGGCAAAAAATCTATTGGGCACCACATCAAAACAATTTTAGGAACCAATCAGATGAAACAAGAACAATGGTATACATGTATGTGTATGAAGGAGAAACCGATTCTAATTCATCAAGCTTGACTTATTTCCAGATAGGACCAATTCCCATATGTCCGATGTGAGTGAGAAAATGACATATGACTTCAGTGATGGACCATGTGTTTCATGGAGATTTCAGATGAAAAAAGAAATCATTTTATCTACACAAATTTCACCCTGCTTTCTACTAGAAAAACACACAATTAATCTTAATGTGAGAAAATATCAGGTAGATGCTTGTTCAGGTCCTATTTTGAGATAGGACCAATTCACGTTATGTCCTAAGCTTCTCGTGGTTTCCACATTCCAAATTCCCTAGCGAGCTTCCCATGCCGTCTCCTATCGAATTCCGAAGTCAAAACAACTTGAAGAAGTATTATCATAAGTCATAACCATACCCTAACCATTGGATCAAGGGGGTAATAAAACACAGACACAGTAAATGTCTAAACGAGGGGTACAGCATTACAAAATATCGCAGGGTCTCCGTTATACAATTGTTCTCAACGAAATTAATACTTCATGACATTACATCTTTTTCTCTCTCTGCATAGAAATTTAATCAAAGAAGCATTAAAAAGACGAACAGTAGTCGTAAATATAATCAAAGAAGCATTCTTCTGACTGAGAATGTACTTTCCCAGAATGCATCTTTAAGATGTAACTAATGCTCACACTTCTCTTTACCAAAATATGCCATAATAACTCAAGAACCACACACTTCTAGAACTATACCGTCTCTTGATTTAGGAATAGTACGTACCTAAATCAACACAGATAAAACTTTGAGAAAGATGACCTTGTAGTAGAAATGGGAAAAGATTCAAGGTTTAGGGGGAGATTTTATAGCTCCACAATGAAAAGTGACCCTAAAGCTGTTAAAAGCTCATCATCTACGTTGAACGGCATCTAGGAATTACAAATAGTTGATGAAAATGAACTAAAACCTTAATTTTTACGTCTACCTATATCACCAAGTGACCAAATTTTGGATTCCATGTGTAAATTCAAACTTGTCTAATTCATCAAGCAAAACATCATCAGAACATTTGTTCTGTTCTGTTCTTTTTTGTGTCAAATGAGGCACAAGGGCATTACAATCTAGGATTCTAGGGGGAGAGGGATTCAAATCTTGGACCGATTCACGTATGTTCTAAGCTTCTTATGGTTTCCCTATTCCAAATTTTCTAACGAGCTTCCCAAGTAGTCCCCTATCAAATCTCCCCATATCAGTTCCGAAGCCTAAACAACTGAAGCATTATAATACCAGCAACCACACCCAAATCATTATATCACAGGGATAACAAAACACAGTAAATGTCTAAATGAGGGGTACGTATTAGTATCCCAGTGACTCAAAGAATACAATTGATCTCAATGAAATTAATACTCCATGACATTACATCTTTTTCTCTCTCGCTGCATAGAAATTATATAATCAAAGAAGCATTAAAAAGACGAGCAGTAGTCCTAAATATTCGTTACAAAAAGGCTTATTCTTCTCACTAATAATGTAATTTCCCAGAATGCATATCTAAAGTAAAATGTGACAAATGCCCAAGAACATGCTTGTACTTCTCTTTACCAAGATATGCCATAATAACTCAAGAACCACACACTTCCAGAACAATACCGTCTCTCGATTTAGGAATAGTAACTAAATCAAGACAGATAAAAGATTGCCAAAGATGACCTTGTGGTAGAAATGGGAAACGTTCAAGGTCTTAGGGGGTGTTTTATAGCTCCACAGTGAGAAGTAACCCTTGAGCTGTTAAAAGCTCGTCATCTACGTTGAACGGGCATCAGTCAAAACTTGCTAAAACCTTAATTTTATCACCAAGTGACCAAACCTTTGGATACCATGTGTAACTCAAACTTGTCTATAACAGAGATCAGAATAAATTACACACCAAAGATTTATGTTACATAAACAAAAGGTCAAGCGACTATATATATTGGTCATACCTCTGAACAAAAATTCGACAGAAGTGAAACGATAGATGTTGATGCAGGAAATCCAGTAGGTTTATAAGATTGCGGCTCCCCCCATTTGTTAAGAGACTGAATGAATTCCTTGTATACAGCAAAAGGGCCATTAAAAGTAGAGGCCTCAATAGCCCATGTATTAACAGAAGCACCAAACTTGGAGTTAAGAACCTCTAATATATTTTGTAAATCAGAAAGCTTCTCAATCACCGGGTTTCCTGTCCCTTCAACGCGATCCCCGTTTAAGAAGATGGCATTTGCTTTAGGCACCTAATTAAACATCACACAGCCAATTGTTTTTGGCATTGGATACAATGCATAAACAAGGGTAAGAAAGATGGCAATACATTGTGGCGAATATAACATACAATGAGCGTCCTTGAAGAAGGTGAAACACAAAGCGATGCCGCTACTCTACAGTAAGTTGTGCCCTTCAGGCATAAGGGAACCTTCAGAATACCAGTCCAACGATCCATGAAAACTTGCTCACCTTTCAATTAAACAAAGTCAGTATTGATGCCAAACTACACAATAAAACTACTCTCCGATTCCGTTACGGATTGTCCCCGTCATTTGTTTACTTATCCGTATTGAGAAAGCATCTACTCCCTACGTCCCAATTATTTGTTTACTTAATCGTAATTTATTTGGGTTTCATTTGCAGGTCTATATGACTATATCAACTGTAGTGAATTAGACAAATACCATTAATGTGACATGTCTCATTTTATAAATGAGTGCATAAACGGTCTTAACACAGAACTAACTGATGATGGACAAAATGTTTTCGTGCAAGAAACCCAAGACATAATCATTTACAGAAAAGGGAATAAAACTATAAAATTAAATTAAAGAATATAATCCTGTTATGAATTAATTAAACTTGAAATTGGAAGGAAACAAGATATACTCCGATGATTGCATATAAACAGCAACTTGGCTTGCTACTCAAATATGCTGTCGGTGTCCGGTGATGATTATTATTGCTCTCATCATTCTTCTAACCAAATAATTATCTGCCACCACAATAATTTATCATCTCGTCCTCCATAATTTCCTCGCTCATGAAACTCAAATCTGAATATTATCACTATTTCAACTATTTTTTGGGTAGGAGAGGGGGGATAAAGGGAGACGGGAGACCTCACAAACGGGTCAACTGAGTTGGGCTCGGGCCAGGTTAGTCGGACGGGACAATTTCGGTTTTGCAATAGTTTGGGCTGGTTCTGGCCGAGTTATTTGGGTTTGGGTCATATTCGGGTCAACTATTATCAAGTTACTTGTGGTCTTGTGGAGAATAATCGGTGTACAACAATATACATTCCGATCTGTTATATTGGGTCGGGTCAATTCGAGTTTGGGTCAAGCTGGGGTCTTGAGTTAGGTGTCAGGTAGGGTTCGGGTGATTCGGGCTGGGTCAATTAGATAATGAGCCGGACAAAGAGAGTAAGAGACTACTGAACTAGAATACATGTTTGTTGGAAAGAATTAGCTAGTAGCAAAATAAATTAAAAGAACAATCTATCTTATTTGGAATCGAGATAGTTCTGGTGTGAAATTGATGGGGCATATTCTGCACCGGCTGACCGGGTCAACATCTTGACCAAAGTCAATGCTCACTGACCACGTGTCACACAGCATTGGGCTACTTGACTCTCTCGGCCTGGCAACCAGCCAGCCGAGTGACTCTCTCGGCCTGGCATCAAGCCAGCCGAGGGACGATTACGGCCTCGGTGCTCACTGACCTCAAGTCACACAGCACTGAGCTACTTGGGTCTCGGCCTGGCAACCAGCCAGC
>JAGPOY010000043.1:0-37155 GCA_018983105.1 Silene uniflora | reverse complement strand
GGAAGAGCATCTTTCAGTTAGGAACTTGGGGAAGCACGGGTACATAGGTATAAATTTTTTATCCCGGTACATTAACTTCCTCCGACTCAATAGATTGTTTACACTTTAATTCTTTTGCAAGGAGTATTTTAATCAAATGTAAACAATCTATTGATTAAGAGGAGTAAGTGATTGTGGTTTTCTCCAAACTATGTCAACCATGCTTCTCACATGATATGTTATGAGTCTTATCACTCATGTAGTCATTTGTTATTATACCTCTCAAATATAATCTTTCTGCCATAGGAGAACTAAGGCTGATACAAGCTACCAAGCGACGGGGAAATGAATTAAATAAAATTACATTGAATAGGGAATAGTCGCGCTACCAATCTTCTATTTCATCGAGCGAGTTTATTTTTTATTCGGGTAAAAGCCACTTCTTATTTAAAAAAAAAATGCTAAAACTCAGTTATTTATTCCTCATAGCAAATATGTTGTCTTTGTTTCTAAGTTGAATATATACACCTTTCCAAATTATTTATCCTTTTCTTTAATACTTTTGTTGTATATAATAGCTTCAATATTGACCTTAACTTCATTTTATGTGTATACATGTACAAGTTTTTGAAAGCTACAGTAGATGGGTTGATAAGTTATGCATGTGGAGTTCGGAGCAATAATTTATAATATTGTTTTTTATACTTCATCAAGTGATGACTCTCACATTTAGATATTGGGTTGTTTACAACTTTACAGAGTAGGTTTTATTGATACTCTCACCTACGGTATTTGTGAATTGTAGTGAGTAATGAAATGAACATTCGCTTAATTTTCAACTGTGAATATAGCAGGAAAATTCATTCTGGAGCAGTTGAAGGTACCTTACACGGATACTTCTAAGTTTATGTGTGCATAGATTAGTTCAACAGTGTACCAAATTTGGTGTTAAAGGAATCAAGGGTGGAGTACTCAGATTATTTTCAGACCAGAGTACATTGCAAGCAAGATCATTCAAGAAATTGGAGTCAAATTGGAGCTAAGATCCATGTCATTGCAGGGAAGGGATGAAAGATATATAGTTCGGACGGAAGAGTTAACAAACTGTTTTTGTATAGGATGTTCTTTTAGTGTTTTGGCCTGATCAATTCAAGCTTATTTTCAGGCTAAGTGAGGTAGACTGCGTTAGTATGATAAGATGAATTCTGTGTTGCTTAAGCATTAATAGTAAGACTTGCACTCTAAAAAAAATATTGATGTGTTTTTCTTATCTCTTCCTTTCTCTCCGTTCTTCATGTTTTCTTCATCTTATTCATGCAATCTTCTCCACTCATAAATTCTGGAAAATATGCATCCCCTTCTTCTAGCCTCATTTTTCTATAGCGAATAAAAGATACAACGAAGAAATAGAACGGATTAAGGAGACGCAGTAACGAAATTAATTAGCGGGGTAAAGGATGTAGTTTTTTTTTTTTGGTAAATAGAAGCGGGAAAAACTAACCCCAGATGTAACCAATACAACGTGAAAGAAAAGACAAAAAGAAACAGCAAAAACACAAACTACAGCACCTTCTACCCTCTACCCCAAGCCGCAACAACATCAGAAGGATCTACGTTGCTCCCAAAGGCACGCGCCGGGGCCAAGCCACTCCTCTCGCATCCATTTCCACAAGCCGACACAACCCTGAAGGTAGCTCATTCGGCTCCAGAATCTTCAGCCCATCCACTTGGTCAATACCCAAATTAGCTAACCAGTCCGCACAAGAGTTCGCCTCCCTATAGACATGTGTAAATTGCATTTCCCATTCCGTATCTTCAATGAAAGACTTGCATATTAGAATCATATGCGAGTGTGCCGAGGGCAGTAGGTCTTCCACTTCCGCCTTCATAAAACCTTCAACAACTTTAGAATCAGTTTGGATGATGATTCGAGGAATTTTCCGATCAATAGCTATAACTAGACCTCGACGTAGCGCCGCTAGCTCCGCCCTCGTGACAGTCCCAATACCCAATTTCTCCGCATAGGCAACGAGAACCCGACCCTCATGGTCTCGAATAACACCTCCAGCCCCAGCTAATCCTGGATTACCCCTTGATGCGCCATCAAAATTCAAGACAACCCAATTCATTGGTGGAGCAATCCATCTGACGAAAACTTCATGCCGTCTAGTGATCGTCCCAATGCGTATGATATCTCGAGGTTCCTTCGCTGCTACAATTTCTTTGACGAAAACTTCATGCCGTCTAGTGATCATCCCCAGCTAGTAACCCAATTTAGACCTATTGGGTTATGCAATGTCACTTATAAGTTGGTCACCAAAATGATTGTTAATCGTCTGAAGCTCGTTCTACCTATCCTCATCAACCCTGTGCAAACGAGTTTTGTACCAAAAAGACAAATATCGGACAACATAATTTTGGTTCAAGAAGCCCTTCACTCAATGCGATCTAGGAAAGGCAGACGAGGTTTCATGGTTCTTAAACTTGATCTTGAAAAGGCTTATGACAAATTGGAGTGGCCGTTTATCAACCATACCCTAATTGATATGGGTTTGCCTTTTAAGATGGTCCGTGTCATCATGAATTTGCTCAAATCAGCGGCTTTAAATATCCTATGGAATGGTGAAAGGACGGAATTTTTCACTCCTACTCGCGGAATCCGACAAGGTGATCCCCTGTCCCCATATTTATTCACCATGTGTATGGAGAAGTTAAGCCAATTAATTGTTAATGAAGCGGAGGTGGGTAACTGGAAGGGGTTCCCGACTTCTAGGAATGGACCGGTCCTAACACATCTTTTCTTCGCGGACGACATAATACTCTTTTCAGAGGCTTCGGTGGACCAAGCACAAGTTATTAATGGATGCCTCACAAATTTTTGTAGAGCATCTGGTCTGAAAGTGAGTCGAGCGAAATCGAAAGTGTTTTTCTCGCAAAACGTGGATGAGGAAATAGCTGCGGCTGTCTCAGCTGAACTAGGCATTGAGGCTACTTCGAATTTAGGGACGTATTTGGGCATCCCTACCATTCATGGTAGGATCACCCGTGAGACCTTTGAATATGTGCTTCAGAAGGTAGATAATCGTCTATCCGGTTGGAAAGCGAAGGGTCTTTCGCTGGCGGGCCGAGCCACGCTGATTCAATCCACGCTTAACTCCATACCAACTTATACTATGCAAACGGCAAGGATACCTAGATCACTTTGTGATGATCTAGATAAAAAGTCGAGGAGGTTCTTATGGGGAGGCGACGCCGATAACCGGGGTCTCAGCCTGGTTAGCTGGGACAAAGTTACTATGGAGAAACAGGAAGGCGGGCTTGGATTGCGCTCTATGAGGCACACTAATGGGGCGTTCATGGCTAGACTAGGATGGAGACTTCTCAGTGAACCAAACGCCTTATGGGCTCGTGTTCTCCGGCAAAAATATTGTAAGGGCCGATGCGATCTTGATATGTTTGAAGCTAAATCTAATAGTTCTAATACATGGAAAGGTATTGTGGAATCCGCGGGGGTCTTAAAGCAAGGTATAGGATCATCTATTGGTAATGGCTCCTCCACTCTGTTTTGGAAACATCGTTGGGCCACGGAACTCCCGCTTGAGAAGCACACGGAGTTTGCGGTGCCTGACACTCTCGAATATAGCACAGTGGCAGACATGTGGGACGATGATGTTGGATGGAAATGGGAGCTTTTTGCTGATATGTTTCCAAATCATATCCTCCAAACAATTGCTTCATTTGAAATTTGTTCGGGACCTGAAAATCCGGACAAGTTCTATTGGGCGGCTACTTCGTCTGGTTACTTCTCGGTTAAATCTGCGGTGCGGATAATCCGCAATTTACCCTCCCAAGATGGATCCCCTATGTGGAGCCTACCATGGAAGACTTGGGCTCCGCAGCGTATGCGTCTTTTCTTATGGCTCGTCCTTCATGATCGTATCATGTCAAATGTGAATCGGGCTAAACGTGGTTTTACGGAGGATGCTTGTTGCAAAATGTGCCCCCTCACTGAAGAATCGTCATTACATATTCTCCGCGACTGCCCTGAGGCTCGTAAGGTATGGAAATATTTCTCGTTTGCTCGAATGTCATGGTTCAATGAGGAGAACAACTTACAAGCGTGGGTGGTTGGTAATCTAGCGCCAAAGGAACATGCTTATCAAGATGAATGGCCAACAACTTTCTCGGTGGTTGTATGGTGGCTTTGGCGGTGGCGAAACTGCCGTGTATTTAACCGAGGGGTAAAGGATGTAGTAAAAACAAAATAGAGTAAGAAAAAAGAGAGGAAGATGATGATGGAATACAAGTATAGAACAATGGGGGATGGATTTTCGTTAATTTGGTCATAACTCATAATGGGGGAGAGAGAGAACTAATAAAGAAAAAAAGGGTATTTCAGGATAAACAAATCTAAATTTTGGTGTGTTTTTGTCGGAATTTGGAAAAATGTAGTCGAAAGTGATGTAAGGTATCATTGGTTAGAAAAAGGTGTTTAATTATATTGAGTTTAATTTGTTCATATGTAAAGTATAAATAAGTAAAAAATTGATATATACGGAGTACATATTTTAGGTATTTATTAACAATTTATCCTAAATTTTATAAACTATGTAGAAATTTTCACGTTAGTAATAAAAGTAAATTCATACTGTATGCATTTTGATGTTCTTTCCATTACACAAAAGTATTTTATGCACGGGTTACACACTAGTTAGAAATGATGTTTCATGCCATCTTCAATTATTCAGTTATTCACCATGTCATTTGTGCATGTCATTCCAAAGTTTCTATGAAAGTTGGATAAGTGGTCTTAGTCTCGTAAGCTCATGGGCAACCCGATTAGGCGATTATCTTCTCGCCCAACATGAGACCACACACATGAAACAAAATGCAAGCTATCATTCTTAATATCATCAATTACAAGACCTAAATCATTTTGAAGAGAGGTCCTTGCTTGTAGAGTAGTGATAACTATTTTGGAATCTCTTCTCACTATTAATTATCTGAATTTTTCTTGCTTCCTCCCGGAGGACCGTCCTCCCTACACACAAGGGAGGAGCACATAAGTATTATAAACTACTCCCTTGTGTGTAGGGAGGACGGTCCTCCGGGAGGACGCAAGAAAAATTCTAATTATCTAAAGTCACTACGCCATGTAGTCTCCGTTCCATAAAGTATAGCTTTAGCTTCGGCAATCGCAATATCCATGGATCCCGAGATATATCTAGTCCTGACTACAAGAAGATCACCAATGTTATCTCGTGATACGAACCCAAGCCCAACCCCCATATCCTTAAAACACCTACATCACAATTTATCTTCACTTTGTCCACATGAGGAGCTTGCCATTTAACTACAGTTGGAGCCTTATTTTATGTTTTCTTTTTTAATACATATGGGATCAAAGTTTAAAATCTTTAACTCTTCAAGTATTATATAATGACAAAAGTTAAGACGGGATAAAGATTTCTACAATATGGTACAATGATTCATTATACACAAATTCTTAGGCCTGTTATTTTGCACTTAATTCAGCTCATTTCAGTTAAGTTTAGCTCAATTTAGTTCAGTTTCATTCAGTTTAGTTCTGCTATTTTCTTCCCAAATTAACTCTTACTCCAATTCAGTTCAAATTCAACTCCATCAAATATGACATTTTAAATTTTTAATCACACATACTCCCTCCATACCACACCAAATGTAACACTTACTATAAACGGACGTACCACACCAAAGGTAACATTCCTTATTTGGCCAACAACATTACCAAGTTATCCCTATATTCATTTGATATTTACACAAAATGTCATTACATACCCCACCTACCAACTCACAATTAAACCCACAATTACATACCTCACCTATTCTTTTCCCTCCTTGCCCCCACTTTTACCCTCTTTTCTTAAATAACCCAATTTTCACCATGTTACCTTTGGTATGGTATGCATGGAGTATTTTATAACATATCAGTCACATTTAACGTAATTATAAAATTTTATATGAATAAATAAAAACTATATCAAGTCATATATACTTTTATTAAATTAAAATTTATATCTACAAGTCTTGATAATGTACCTAATTCATTCACTACTTCTTAACTCCTCAAAAAAAATCCAATCTAAACATCACTAAATTCCATCCATAAATATAGCTACCTTGTCCCAACCTCCATTTTCAGAAACCGTCGAAAATCACATGAAAAATACATAAAACCAAACTAAATAAAATCACAAAAAAAACCCAAATTTTTGCTAGTGAAGAACACAATAAAATACAATAATTGGAAGTACTTTATAAAATTGAATTGATTGATTAAATCAAATTGGGACTTCTTGGAAGCTTCACTTCACATTTGCGGTCTTACCCAAATAATAATTTTAATCTTAAATTAATAAAATCTTCTTTCTTCATCAATGAATTATGTGCTTCGACGACTCTTCTTCCACTTCCTTCCTAATTTTCTGCTGAAATAATATTAATAATAAGCTTAATAAAACTTCAATTAGGACAAAACCCAGATTCAAAACTTTGATTAATTTATAAAAAAGTGGTTGAAACTTGCTTTTCAAGTGAATATCTCATCTGGGTCTTTGTTTTTTTCAAAGATTGAACTACTTTTTTTGCAGGTTTGTGTATATGAGCAGTTTTATTCAGGTAATTTTATGTTGCTTTTTTGTTTGATGAATTTGGGTATTGTTTATTTTGTGTTATTGTTTGATGAATTTGGTAAATTTTTGATTTTTGTATTGTTTTATTTGTTGGTAGTTGATCTAATATGTAGGATTTGATCAGTTTTGACTTGGGTTTTTGAAGTATGTTTGCTTAAATTTGAGCTTGGATTTGATATTGCTCATTTGATTGTATGTGTAATTGGGTTGATCTTACGATAAGACGGTCTTAAACAAGAATTTGTCTTCGTTTGCTGATCGTTTTTTGGGTTTTGGGGTAACTTGGGCTGTTTTTTTGGATCATGAAATGCACATTGTATTGAAGGTCTGCAAAATGTGCCAATACTTTATTAGAGTGAATCATTTCTAACTTTCAATGTGATCAATCTCGGTCACATTCCGAAGGAAGGTAGTCAGTTCCTTCATAAATGTCGTTGATTTAAGTCGAAAATGGTACAGTGATCATCATTTTAAGTCCAAAGTCAGCAAAAATCGAGTCCTGTTTTTCGCCATTTTTAACTTAAGGATTTGCTTGTATGGAGAAGTATTCATTGCTTGTCCTTGACTTTAACTTTTTGTCTTTCCTATCTTTCTTTGTGGACCTGTGAGGTTTGTTTTTCGCAATTTTCAACTTATGTGTTGGTTAAGCTTTGTTTGGCAAATAGAATCGATAGCTTGATAGATTTAGTATAAGCAGGTTTCATTAGTAGTTTATATTTAAATGGTATTTGGTAGTTAGGATTTTGTTTATAGTAGAATATGTCAAATTTAAACATAAAAGTAAACAAATGTGAACCCCATTACCAAAATTATCATTCAAGTAATGTGCAGTTTATACACTTTGAATATGATGCTCCAAGCAACATATTACAAGTTAGTATATTTGTCAATATATGCTCTTTTAGTATGTTGTCTGTCAAACGCCTCAATTAGTATATCGACTTGTCAAATATAGTAATGTGGTGAGTGATCCCAGTATGCTAATATTTCGAATAAATTTGTATGATCCTCACTCTTTTTGCAAAGATTGTCTTTGGGCTATAACTCGTAAATATCTTTATTTTAGGTTCCAAAGATTGTCTTTGGGTCATAAACTGAGTACAAATGAAGTATTTTATGTCGTATGATACTTCCAACGTATGTGATACATTGGGATACCCAATTAAGTGTGCGTCTTGTATGTATTCCAATCGGACTTGGTCCCTCTATCTCTATATAATCTTCTCAACATATACGATGAAGAAATGAATGGTAAACTAGTAAAGTAAGTGGACGATTTTTCAGAGTAGAGAGAAAATTCTCTCATAAATGACGACTATGTTGCATGTAGTGCATGCTAGGAGATAGGACAATTTTGGGAAAAAAATAGTTTACTAAAAAAGGAAGAAGATTAAATTGGGACACCCAAAATGGAAAGTAAGAAGATAAAAGAGGGGATGACAGAGTACTATGAATTAAGCAATCCTGCCATTACTGGAGATCCTTGGTTGATTCTCAGTAAAAAGTAATCAGCCATAAAAAAACAAAATTGTGAAGAGGATTACTGCATTTTCCATGGGCTTAAGTGTCTTAACACTTGTTCATGATACCTATGGAGAAGTATATGGTGTCACATTTGCTAATGCTATTGTCATACTGATTAAATTGTTTTCCTGCAACTTATGTTAATCCCTCTCCCATGTGTCCGACTTGTCTTTCATAAGCCTGTCGAATAGTGTAAGGTGTTGGACTAATTGACACCTTCGAAGACTCATTGCTCTGTGTTTTGTATGTTATAGTAGGACTTTATATAGATTTATTTTTTCTGGATTCTGGCAGGCCTACGCCTTTTGCCAGAACTTTTGATCACCCAAAAAGTGAAATATGCAGAAGCTTTACATCGGTTAACTTACATTTATGCAGATGGGTCCCAGCGATGCAAAGGTGGACCTTGACTTTGGAGAGGATATTCCACTTTCATCAAAAGTCAATGGAAAGGAGATCCATTCTCTAGATTTTGAAACATCACCTACGGTCCAGAGAGGAGATTTAAATTCACGATTTATGAAGAAGCTTCAAAACACCCCCTTTACCAGTATATACACGGTGTTAATAAAAGCAAAAATAAATGTATTGTTACCATTCGGTCCATTAGCGATAGTGCTGCACTATGTAACTCATAGACAAGTAAGCATTACCTCTTTACTCTTCATTTGGAAAAATTTTTGCCAACTGAAACAAAAAACTCGTCCTCTTCCCCCTCCCCTCTCCCTATCTTTGTTCATTATGTTCGAAAGTGAGACAAAGTGACAGCTTCTATTATCCAGGACTATGTCTCTGCTCTTCAACAACAACAACATCACCCCATTGCCTCATAGGCTTCCAAAAATGGTGGGGTAGGGGGTTACTGATGTAGACGGCCTTACCCGTGAGAGGTTATTTTTGTATGACATTGCGTCAAAAATTACATTGAAGGACCACTAAATAATCAAATAGAAGTATGAACGCATCCAGTATAGTGAGTCATTTTCTTAATTCCATTATAATCCAAACCAAAAGAATACCGAGTCTTTGGCTCTATTTGAATTGGAAAATCTGAGAGAAAGTATCACAACCAGCTCATGCTTTTGTGTTGTACACTTTGTCCATGTAGTCAGCGTTGTCTTTTTTGTACCACTTGTTTTCATCGTCACCAGTACTATCGCCATCTTATTAAACTTGTGCTTACAGCAGGGTTGGATATTCTTCTTCAGCTTGTTGGGTATTACTCCTTTAGCAGAGCGGTTGGGTTATGCGACAGAGTATGTCGTCTTCTGTTTCATTGACCACACTACTGTCTCATATTTGTCACTCTCAGTCATTGATGAATGCTAGTCATTTTTTCATGCAGGCAGCTTGCATTTTATACAGGCCCTACAGGTACAGTCAACTGCCTTTTCTTCCACCAGAAGCATTACATAATTCACTTATGTTGTCATAGCTGATCTCTGGTCTCTGGTCTCCATGGATGCATGATTGTTCAGTATTGTTGATTACTCTCACATAAATATTTTGAGGTTAAAGTTCAGATCTTTGACTGTATATATGTCCAAAAAAAAAATCTAAACAAAATTATATTTATTACAACAATCATAAAGTCTAGTGAGACAGAGAGTATTAATTTCTCACGTCTCTTTTGTTGTCATTATTTTATGTATTTATTTTTTTCTATTCATTTTTTTCTATTGTGTTTTTCTCTCTTAAGATAAAATTTTGCTTATGTGTGCAGCTTTTTTCACTGTAATCTACTTTTATCATTGTTTGTAATATTTTATTACTTTTAATTGTGTACTTCGTATTTGTTTCCAAATAACTTTTTTTTGTGTGCTTTAATATTTATATATATTAATATTAAATATTAAAGCACACGAATATTTATATATTCATGTGGATTTTTAGTATTGGATGTTTTATTTAATGTTTTAAAAAAAATACCTTTTTGTTCTTTTCAGATTTATTACATTCTTTTACCAACAACCTTCTTATCTTAAGTTTCGCTTCGATTTCAAAATCGTTTTAATCTTTATTCTCGATTTAATTTTTAAGCTCTTCTCTAAAAGTTTCCCTCCTTTGTATTTTATTTCACTCCACTTTTGTTTTTTGTTCTTTCCTTTATATTTTCGCTTTTTGAGATCACCCATGGCGATTCCAAAGGATGATTCATGTCAGCCGACCCCAAATCATTTTGGGAATAAGGCTCTGATGTTGTTGTTGTTGTTGTTGTTGTTGTTTAATATTTATATATTTTTTTAAATCATTTTTTATATATAATTTGATTTTTGTTGGTGCATAGTTTTACCTGCCATTAACGATTTCAAATGGCATGTTAGCCGAGCCCCAATCATTTTTGGATGAAAGCTGTATTGTTATCCAACTCTTGGCATTCTAAATAATGCTGTTGGTTTCAGTTGGAGGTCTGCTAAATGCTACATTTGGTAATGCCACGGAGATGATCATTTCAATGTATGCATTGAAGGTTGGCATGATCAGAGTAGTTCAACAATCTTTGCTGGGCTCCATCTTATCAAACATGCTCCTAGTTCTTGGCTGTGCATTTTTCACGGGTGGGATTGTTCATTATCCAAAAGTCCAAAGATTTGATAAGGTAAACGATGTCGTTCAAAATCTCGGTCTAAACGTATGTTATCGACGAAGATGTATGTTAGCATCGTAAGAAGCCAATGCATGATATTGTGATATGTCAAAGCCAAAATATAAAGGACAAAACACTTGCCCGAGATAGCCAAATTATGGCCAAATTATACGGCAATTTGGCTAAATCTCCCCACAAAAATGCCATATGTTTGTTTCTCCAGCCATGTTTTCTCTTTTATAAAAGCAATTTTTGTGGCCCTTTTTTTTATTATAGTATAATGGTTGCTAAAATAGATACTGTAGATTCTTTTAGTCAGTAAGATGATTCAAAACCAGCCATAGACGATTAAAATAGCTATAAAAGCTTCTTTTAGAAAAACTGCCGCTTTATCCTTAACTAAGTCGTGATTACGCATCAAGTACAATTCTGAGATACTGCGACCCTTACCTAAGACTTGCCTATTTTTCTTCTAGTTCTTTCATTCTCCTCTCCCCCTTACTCCATAATATCTACCTTGCTTGTTACCCTCGTTAATCCATAGAAGGTATTATTGCACTATTTTATTCTGAAAGTACAAGCTTGTTTCCAAAAACTGTGAGGCTCGTAGGATGAGGCGCTCGCCTTTGCTTCTCGACTTGCCATAGACCCTCATCACCTCCATGCACGTCATGGCTTCAAAAACTTAAATGTGGATCAAGTGTTAGTGTGTTACTTTGTGTGGACAATGGTAGAGTACATTAACTCTTGAGTTTACAATAACATTACCCTAGTGCCTCAATGGCTCCCGGGTAAGGGGATCAGATGTACGTAGTGTTAGTGCCTTACCCTTGTGTTAGTGGCACAAAGAGGTTGCTTCCAAATGACCAGAATGAAAATTGTGTCGAGAACTGCATTAAATGACTGCCATTTCACGATAAGAGGAAGATCAGCCAGTTTAGGGAGTCATTTTGTTATTTTCCATCATAATTCAAGAACCAAAATAATGAGTCTTTGGCTATTGGAGATGGAAAGATTAGCTCTTAAGTATTCTTTCAATACTTTGTAAGCTTGACCATGTTCTTTTCTACCTATAGTCTGGAGCTGTGGTCAACTCGGGCTTGTTACTGATGGCTGTGATGGGAATAACGTTTCCTGCTGTTCTTCATTTCACGCACACTGAAGTCACGTTTGGCAAGTCAGTATTGTCTCTTTCAAGATTTAGTAGCGGCGTCATGCTGGTGGCATATGCAAGCTACCTATTCTTCCAGCTAAAGAGTCAGCAGAATCTTTATGATCCTATTGAAGGGGTGTGTTTACATTTCTTTTACATGCCTTACTTTCAGTATAGAACTTCTGTGCTGAGGCGTTTATACGGACGCTTTAGTTGTGGTATATATTTTATATAAACATAGTGGCCAGTGAGCTCCTACTTTTTTTTTATGAACAGCTGTTATTTCCAACCTTTTTTGTTTCACCGTCTTTTAATTTGTTAAATGTATTACCTAGGGATCCAATACTCCCGCCATTTCATTATTGGCTTAATCAATACATGTCTCACAATGAATTCATCTATAGGAACTAAGAACGCTGTAGTTTGGCCACCTGGAACGTAGTTAAGACCACTACTACTACCAGTCTACCACTAGTCCAATACTACGGCAAGAACTACAACAAAGCCATCTAATATGAACTAAAGTACCAAAAAATTGGAAAGAGCACAATGAACAAGATAATAGAACTAAACAAATAAAGTGTTTATAGAACATGAGGCAAATGCAAAAAAAAAAAATACGGAGAAACAACATAGCTCTTAGATATTTTACTTCTTTCATTTTTTGGTTAAAATGTTATCTTTGCACTCAATTACGATTCCTTGATTTGACAAAGGGAAGAATATTTTATGGTGAGTTCCATTTATTACATTCACACAATTGTAAACCTATCTCTTCCGTGAAAAATTTCCTTGAGGTTATGGTATAGTACATATCCTTACCTCATTTGTTGTCAAGTTTTTTAGCATTTATATGTATATACTAGAAACACTGATAACTTTCACAAATGTATATATTACAAGATGCATAATAGTATCTTTCTGACACTTATTAATGGGTGTAGGAATCCAGCACTGTCATTGAAGATTCTCATGACGATGACGAAGTTCCTGAGATAACTTACTGGGAATCGATTACTTGGCTTGCTATTCTGACATTATGGGTGTCAGTTTTATCTGGATATCTTGTTGATGCCATAGAGGTAGTTCGATAAATTTCTTCACATATCCTGACATAGATCTTGTCCCTAATTTATGTTTTGTACATTTTGTATTGTCTAATGTTTGAACTAATTTCATAAATTAAAATCTACGCATTGTAGAGATAACCAGTGATTCACGAATAAGCCTTCTGTTCGTCACCAGTATCTATTGTACTGTCCTTAACTGTTAATTATAAACTTCACGATTCTAGCAACCACTACAGTCACAACTCACAAATAACTAACCACTTATGATGGGATTGTATGGCAGGTTGTAAGGTTAGCACAAAAAATTGATAATCATTATATGAAAATGATAAGGATTTCATGTAAGTTAGGAAACCGCTAAAACCCACTAAGGAGGACTTTGGCATAAAATTGCGTCTTAAGAATAAAGTTGGCATAGCATTATAGGCTTATAGCTAGAATGTTCAGTCTTGTGTATGGACAGAAGTCTGAAATTGCTTCATTTGTCCCAGCTCTTCTCGTGCGTTTTTTTCTTTCTTTTATGCGTGCTACTCAAGAGAATGTTGCTGTGGAAACATATTAGTTATTGTCATAATTCTTCTAGCTCGAGGGCCTGCCAGCTTTACTGATAGCCATCGAGTGAGAGACTGCATATTGCAGACTCTTCTTCACCAAAGCTGCTTATAGTAGATAACTTTCACAATTTATTAATCAGTGTTTTCGAAATAGTGTTACCCAATTTATATGAATACGTAACATCTGATTGTTAAAACACCCTCCCTTTTTATTATCCCCATATTACTTTAGTGGTCAAATGTTGTCATGCACTGATTAATATTATCTCAAATGTATTATATCTACACACTTTTTAGAACTGGTAAATGAAAATAATAGATTTGATAAAATGAATGCGAGAAATTGTACATTGCATTGTACACATTTTAGTAATACTAATGGTCAAGGTTGATGTTGGTTGACCACCAAAGTCAAATAGGAAAATAAAAGATGGATGTAGTAATATAATAGCTTGAGTGCAACCTACTCTACATCGTTCCAGGGATTTTGTATCTGCCAGCTTAACTTCTCTTGTTTCATATGTGATCATGTTTGTGATGTCTTCGTTTTGATTGCAGGGTGCATCTGACTCATGGAATATCCCTGTTGCCTTTATAAGTGTGATTCTACTTCCAATTGTCGGAAATGCTGCCGAGCATGCTAGTGCAATCATGTTTGCTGTAAAGGATAAACTGGTGAGTTCTGAATTTGAAACCCCTCCCTGACTTCTGTATCTTTCTGCTTCTGAAATTCATAGCAGATATTCTAAATTCCCTTCGAGTAACCTTACAAGGGATATGTTTGTCTTTTGAATTCGTGATACAATGATGGAATATCTTTCTCATGGCAGAATCCTTCATATTCAGCATAGGTTTTTTTACGGAATCTTCAGTATAGTTCTTGTTTGATTCTCCATTTTTTTTTCAGGATATAACACTTGGAGTAGCTATTGGCTCATCGACACAAATATCAATGTTTGTGGTGAGTGGGGTGCACTGGTTATGTTTTACATCTTGAATAAACATTCAGCTGCTTACATAAACTGAACTCTAGTCTCTAGAACTACTAGTATGAATGTATATGTTATTTACACTGGACTCACCTAAGCTATTGTGTCCAGAAATCTCTCTTCTGCGTAATCTTGGACTTCGTAGTATTATAGGTGTCATGTTAAAATAGCAATCAGTTTGAGTAGAAACATCCGATTCATCCGGCTAATATTGGTTCTTAAATTTGCAGATCCCCTTCTGTGTTATTGTTGGGTGGATGATGGGGCAGCCTATGGATCTGAATTTTCAACTCTTTGAGACTGCTACACTTTTTGTGACAGTTCTTGTTGTTGCTTTTATGCTACAGGTTTGCCAACTTCTTTTAATTTGATTCTTGAGAAACACTTATCATCGTTGTATTGCTTGGTTATAGTTTTACTATGCTTATGTTATACTTTATCTTAGGATGTTCATCAAAGTAAAAGAAAATCGGGATTGACTGGTTAGGTGAGACTGCCAGCTGAAATTGGCTTGAACATTGACTAAAGAAACCGAATCTGGAGTTTTTTAACATAATTAGAAAATCATAAAAACTTTCCTATCAGAAAATTTCAACCCTAAAAAACGATTTGTCTTTTATACTCGCTATTAGGTGCGAAAGGGGAGACAGGGGGATGGAGGGAAGGGGAGTTAGAAAGAAGTCAGAATGGAGCAAAAGGGAGCCATCGTTATTTCATTTGTAGAAGGGTCAATAGAGTCATTGGAAATGCATTTCTGTCCTCCCTCTTCTTCCTAATCCTTCCATCCAATCTAGGTGTTAAAGAGTGTTATCGGCCTGGGCTTCTTAAGAAAATGTTCTCTTTTCTCACATATGTTAGTCTTTTGAAGATGGCATTGCTTCTGGTTGGGTCATCATGCTATGGTGCCAAAGGAGACGTGCCGGTTACTGCCAAAGTCCCATAATACTCATAAAGGTCGAATGAGCCAACAATAAACATGTCCTCTGAGAATACCAAGTTTATATTGTTTGAGCGCTAAAGTATTTGCATGTATCCATCGCTTTCCTTGTTTATCAAGGAAGACAATTCTACATCATCCCCGCCTCAAACCAAAAGAAAAATGGAAAAGGAAAATAAAGATGGTTTGTCTCTATTTGAGCTCGAAATTATGTAAGAATTGGTCCCAATATCCTGTATCTACTTCTATTAGAATATCTGTTAGCACATTCAACTTTCATGTAAAACACTTGACATTATTACCTGTTTCAGTTTTAGAAAATGGCTGTTTTCAGAGCATACTGTTTAACACTGTAATTTCTATCTGGCAGGAAGGAACATCAAATTATTTTAAAGGTTTGATGCTTGTGCTGTGCTATCTTATCGTTGCAGCCAGCTTCTTTGTACATATTGACAAAAAGGAAGGTGTGTTATCTTCTTCCCCACATTATCTTGCATAACGGGCATTCATGATTTTGTTTCATCAATCCTAATAGACTAGTCGGTGGCTGAGGGGAGTTAAAACATCATTCACGAAGCGATAAGCATGGAGTAATATTTTGGGTTGATGGGTAAAGAGCTTTGGGTAACTTTTTTTCTGAGTTTGGCAGTCACTTTGTTTGTCAGTCTTGTACCATGGGCGGAATGATGAATGATTTGATAATGTGTCAAACCCAAGTTAGGAGGGGAGGGGAAGGGAAGTGAAGAATTTTGATTTCGATACCTTTTCGTTCCCCTCTATTTCTCTCCAACCGAAATTAGTAACCAAATCATTGGAATCGCCCCCTCTCTTTCCTTCCAAATCTCTCCGTCCAAAGAAGATTTTGCCATGTATTCTCCAAGTGTATTATCAAAAAAACACGTATGAATCTGGTCATATGGGGACAAATATCAACCAAGGACAAACTTTTAAGTAAAAATACCTTAGTCTGTCTCTCCTCCGGCACAACCAAGGACGCCAAAGTGAAAATTTCCTTAAAATAATCCGTCTGTGTATAAAATGACATAATCATAATACGATGGTGTTTTCCATTATTCTTTCTCCAACAAGAATGGAGTAGTATGCCTCTTACAGTCTTACTCATATTCATACCTTGTGTGATTCTGCAGAAGAAAACTAACTTTCCAATCACTGATCATCGGAGAAGATTGACCGGCATGGCCTGCAAGAGTCAAGAACTCAAGGTTTCAAGTCCGAATTTGTTTGTACCATTTACGTGGCATTATCTCCTTCATGATCAGTTTTGAGGTTTTCAAATCACATGAAGAGATAATCGTCGGTATGTTCTCTGGTTAAAATATATGCCAGGTTTTGTTGTAACATGTCACAGATTACAGAATTGGTCCGTTTGTAACACACCGACTTTTCATTTGTTGATACGTTGGTGATCATCACAATGTTATATGACTGAAAATAGACTAACAGGATTTGTAGAGCATAGTTGCACCAGTCGAAAAACTGTAGGTGCATACTGCATATGAAGAAAAGCATAACAAACAACATTTACTCTCATTATGCCAATTTTCCAGCCAACTGCCTTGCAATAATTAAGGGCATCTCATCGTAGTCGAAGTAATGGTAACAAATCTTTGAGTTTTGAATGATCATCCACCTGTTTGGATGGTCTAAGGGGTCCTGAGAGTATCTAGTTTCCTTTTCTTTATCCATCGAAAAAAATACTAGGGACTTTTGGACAGGTGCAAAGAAAGTTGGTTGAGGTTCGACTCAAGAACCCGTTTGGGTTGAGACATACGTGAAACTATGTATAAACATTTTTCAATGGAAGATTGGGACGATAACAAAGATCAAAAGTTCGGTGAATATTTAGTCGTAAACATAATTTGTCAAATGTTTATGTGGAATACTGCGCAATATATTACGTAATTGCTCTTTTGTAGTTTCACGCATTTTACATAATTATATACTCTTTTTCATAATACTACAATTTACAATTATGGACCTCAATTCTCGAATTAATCAATAAATCACTTCATTTCAGTGATATATTATTTAGTTTTGAGTGGACCGCTTGGTTGTTGAATCAACAAATTATAATTTTTTCAATTAGGATTTTGATTTTCTCGATTAGGTTTGAGGGGAAGGGGGGTAGATTATGTCCGTTAAAAGGGGAATAAGAGGTTAAACGAGATTCATTAGAAGATGGGTTTGGGTGGGAATGGTTTATAGTTAAGGTCAATTTTGACCTTGACGTTAGGTTTTAATTTTCAATCAATTCATTTTCTTTGTCATTCGATCCGTCTCGACATGCTTTGACTCATCTGGTTTTGAAATTTGAATCGCCATATCGGTGTTCTTTACTTATTAATGAACTAGTACTTACACATGTATCAAATAATTGAAAAGACCATAACAACTACGAAGTACAATTTTTTGTAATATGACTCTGTGATCTTCTAAGTGACTAACTTTTATATATTGGAGATAAAAATCTCTCAAATCCATTTATTTCAATATGTATATTAATTTTGGGGCTATGCTCTTTCATGGACAAGATTTACTCAATTATGAACGACATTACCCACTTTACCCTTCTCATTTACTAAATCAAATAATTTCATTTCCTTTAATTTCCCCAAATCTTTTCAACACTCCTTTCCCTCACCATCAGCCACCCTCCGCCTGCCACCTTCCCTCCGCTCACTCAACCGTCGGCCACCTCCACAACTTCCCCCTTTAACCCCCGCCCCTACCACCATCGTCGTCCACCTCAAACCTTCCACCACCCTCCCTACTCTACTCCATAGCCGCTACCACCATCCATCTTCTACTCCAGCCCTATGGCCACCATTCCCCCACCCCTACATTGGTGAACTCCACCTTGCTCCCTCCCCTTTCGGCGACCAACTGCCCCTACCCCAGTCACCCCAACCAACACATTTTGAATGAAACCCTGATTGTAAAATTTATCTTAATTGAATTTGTAATTAGTTGATTTGGCACTAAAATTTGATGTAATGTTGGTGAAATTGGATTAATTATTATTGTATGTATAAAGTGCATAATTGATGAATTTGGTTACATATTGATTAATTTGTTATAGGACGAAAGAATGTTTTTTCATATTTTCTAAAGAAAGGGTATGCAACGGGAAAATTATGGAAACAGTTCATGAAAGAGTAAAACTTGTACATAAAAGAGCAATGCCGTATTTTTTTTGGTCGTATTCCCTCTAATTTTAAAATGTCGTATCACGTGTCCGTATCAATGCTAGCCACTTTTAGGTAGAATCTTTGTCACATCAACGGGCTTTTTAACACCACAATGCAAACCACAAACGAAAGCAGCCCACAAAACTATCTCCCAAAAAACCAAGGTCTTAATCTTCTTGTTATATAAACTCACTCATACTTTCCTCATTTCCCCCAAAAATTAGGGTTTTAGTAAGCCGACATCTGAGTTCATCCAAATTCAATCGCCATGGGAAGAAGTAAGCGTTTCCTTTCCCTTCTTCATCGATTCGATATCTCCTGTTTTCCGCTCTTAATTCATTCAGTCAATTTATTGCTTTGATTGTCAATTTCTTTTGCCTCTCATTATTAGGGTTTAGATTAGATGTTTAATTACTTTTAGAAATGGTAGTACATTTGGGGATTTCCGACTTAATTTGTGTTATTATGGTGATAGTGTGATTAAATCTTGTGTTTGTTTAAGCTCCTGGTAGTTGTTCTAATGATTAATCTAGTTTAATGATTTATTAGTTTTTATCATATTTATAGTTAGTTAATCAGACCTTATATGTGTTGATTAGATAGCTCAAGATTAAATCATAGTGTTCTAGAAATGTTTATTATTGTCGATTCGCTACTCGTTCCGTTTCAATAAATTCTATACATTTTTCAATATATATGGGAGTAGTTTTTAGGGTTGAGAATGAAGTTGTAGAAAGTGATTAATTAAATGTGGGTACATTGGTAATATGTGTAGGGCCAGCAAGGTGTTACCGTCAGATCAAGAACAAACCATACCCAAAATCTAGGTTTTGTCGTGGTGTTCCCGATCCGAAGATCAGGATTTATGATGTTGGGATGAAGAAGAAGGGAGTTGATGAGTTCCCCTTTTGTGTGCATTTGGTCAGTTGGGAAAAGGAGAATGTTTCCAGTGAGGCGTTGGAGGCTGCCCGTATTGCTTGTAACAAGTACATGACTAAGTTTGCTGGAAAGGATGCTTTCCATCTAAGGGTTAGGGTGCATCCTTTCCATGTGCTGCGTATTAACAAGATGCTTTCGTGTGCTGGAGCTGATAGGCTCCAGACTGGTATGAGGGGTGCCTTTGGTAAGCCTCAAGGTGTGTGTGCTCGTGTTGCCATTGGGCAGGTGCTCCTTTCTGTCCGCTGCAAGGACAACAATGGCACTAGTGCGCAAGAGGCTCTTCGCCGTGCTAAATTCAAGTTCCCTGGTCGCCAAAAGATTATTGTGAGCAGGAAATGGTATGCCCAAAGCTTCCTTTGTTATTTCATTGAATTGTAATTGTAATGTCGTGATTCTAGCTGTTTGTCGATCCAAATTTGAATTCGTAGCTAATACTCTGTATACTATTGGCATTACTATGGGTTTATGTTAAAGAGAATTGTGCAGGTTGTTTATATTCATGATTGAATTACAAAATGCCTTTTCATTAGGGGTCAATCTTAAACACATTTTTGTTTAAATAAGGGTAAAGCTGGGTATATATTTGACCCTTTTAGCTTGGCATAGTCAAAAGCGATCTGGGCATTGAGACTCGGGTGATTTTGTTGTCTTCTTTACATTGAGATTATGCTTGGAATGAAGTTACAATACACATTGTACTAGACATGTGTTGTCCCTGGTGTTCATTCAGCTCATTCTTCTGTTTAGTGGGTGGTATTTTTTTAATTATACTAAGTTCTCGGTGTACAGAATTCTGGAGATTAAAACATGGATATAGAGTTTGTTATTTTGTATGCCAGTAATTAGAATGCTTGTGCCGATGATGTTATTTTTTCTCATTTGACTTGTGTAGGGGTTTCACAAAATTCAACCGTGCTGACTATGTGAGGTACAAATCTGAGAACAGGATAATGCCCGATGGAGTGAATGCTAAGGTATGCTTAAACTGCCTTTCTCTCCGGCATTTTCTTATATTTTTCACCACTTGCAACTAGTGGTTTTGTGATGCAATACTCTAAATAACAAGGAACAATATGTGATACTCTGAACAATACGTTGTCGCTTGTGTTTCCGGCATGATCTATTTCTGTTATCATTGTATCTTTTGATCTGGTGATATCATGAACCTTTGTTTTTGAAGCTTTATTTGAGCAACATATTTTACATGACTAATTCTCTCCATGAGCATTGACTTAGTTTGTTGCTTTCTATGAGCAACCCCGTAAACACCTGCTTACTGTTTTGTGCAAATTGTATCTGTTTTGTTCAGCTGTTCTCTCCTGTGACGGCTGACGGATCACAAATTGCGACGGAGAAAATGTGACCATTTTTTATGATAAGAAGTAACCATCCACAAATTCTTATTTATCAGATAATGGTTGCGTTTTATCATAAAATGGTCACGTTTCTAATGTCCCATTGCCCCCCATGTTTGTCTTTGACGCCTAGTGTGTTAAATCTCCCAGATAATGGTTTTTTAATTCTTCCTTTTCCTTCAATATATTCACCAGAGGAATTGATTCATCATATAGATTTGTATTTTCATAATTGGTTTTCCACCTCTAAATATGACAATTATCATGGGAATATTAATGATGCTTCCTTAGAAATGGTGTTGTAAATTACTACCACATCTGATGCCGGGTGTTTCTTTTCCCTTGCAGCTGCTCGGATGCCATGGACGCCTGTCAAACCGTCAACCTGGAAGAGCTTTCATCGATAGTGCTACTTAAGTGAGAACACAAGCTTAGACACTGTTGTACCTTTGAATTAGTTTGAATCCTTTTTGTTGTTTTTTTGATGTACTGTTTTACTCTGAACCAGTTGGTTTTTAGACACGATCTCTTGAGCAGATCATCTTTTTGCTTTGAATGTTAGTTTTTCCTAAGAATCTACGATCGACCGTTGAATTTCTTGCGTTTGGGGTGCATTAACACTGATTTTCATGTGTTACCATCCCGTTGTTATTTTCTCGGTGGCAGATGGCTTACCTTGTCTCGGATGAGCAGTGTGGAGCTGTTAATCATTTGGCCAATTGCTTCCAATTAAATGCGTCATCTGACAAATAATTGGTGTGGTTAGGCTGATCATGCTTAGGGCTGACTGACTTTTTAGTTGGTGAGCCGATGGCTCCAAAGCCTCTCATTGTAGAGAGGCACTATTCGTCTCAAGTTGTAGACGGATAGTGGCCTTCACAAAATGAAAGTGGGAGAGCAAGTGAGGGTATCTATTTCCCATTGGAAATAAATCCTCTCCATTTCTTTCTCTCCATTTCCTATCCATTTTCTCTCACAATCTCTTTAAATACTAATTTTCCCTCTCACTCCTATTTTTCCTTTATTTTTATACGTAAATTTAGAACCGTTAGATGTTGTGAAAATACGATCCGAACCATCGATAAGAACTTACCTCTCCATTTCTTTTGATGAAATGGAGAGAAAACGGACCGTTTCCCATTCACTTGCACTATTCATCCACTTTTGTGAGAGTGACGCTATCCGTCTAAAGTGAGAATTTGTGGGCTTGTTGATCAACTGGAGATTTTTGACTTTTGTGTTGTAATTGGTGACTTGAGTGTTCAATAATTTGTCACTTCCGCGGCGACGTTAAAATATTTGAATTCCAGTAATCCAATAATGTGTGCAAATAAATTTTGAAATAAACAGTAAAGTCTACAGTATTATGTTTAAATTTTACAGAATTTTAAAAAAGAATTTTTTTATCAAATGCGGACTATGGATTAATGTTTTAGGTCACCTGTTGAAAAAAATCTCTAATTTTTGTCACTAATCTAGAAAGAAACCCAAGTCAAAAGTTAAATCTTACTCCCTCCAAGTCTGCCTATAGTTCCCCTTTCTCTATTATATGTGAGGAGTATTATAATAAAAGGGGAACTATAGGCAGACTTGGAGGGAGTACAAAGTACGGAGTATTTCAATTAACATTGATACTCCGTTAACTAGTGCAACATTTTGTTTTCACCATTTTCAGAGCAATTATAAATTTATAATTCTAACTCCTGAACTACGAACCTTGTAAACAAATTGTTACGCATCATCTATAACAGGGTAACAACCATAACATTGAATATCTTTCTAAAGATTAAGGTGGAGATGTGATACTAGGTCTCGGGTTCAAATTCCATATAATCTAAAAAAATGACATCGACGTTTAAATATAGAGAACGTACCGAATTAATTGGACAAAAGGTAATATTTTGAAATAGACCTTACAAACAAGTTAATTTGCTCGAACTAAGACGACATTAAACAAGATATATGTCATTAGGGTAAATCTTAATTTCAATTTACACTCGGTCCACATTCTTTCAGTCAATCACCATAATATTTCAGTAGTTATTTCTTTCACCAAGTAAAAAGGTACGGAGTCAAAACTCACAAACTTGAAACGCTCCAAATAACACAATTTAGCAAAAACTTAGTAACATTGTTCCAAAGTATATAACATGACCCAATCAAAGATGTACGTACTGTACAATTTGTAATAGCCTAGTGGTCAAAAATAAAGATGGAGATATTGTGAACATTATGCTAGAAGTTTGAATCCCCTATTCTCCAATCACCAATTCTCTCTGTATCAAATAACCCCGTGACTAATGTTACATCAAAAACTTAACTCGATTCATATTGGACAAAAAAATTCGAACTTTGTAGTTATATTCCAACTATATTAAATGGTAAATTGTCACATGACAACGTCTTAAGCTTAAGACTGGTTGCATATAACTTATTTTATTACATAGGGGAGAGGCGGCGAACTTGGCTCGACCCAACATTTCCGATCAACCCAAACAAAACCCGATCTCATAGAACCCTAGCTAAAAATTAATAATAATAACCCGAAACTCGATCTAATGGAACCATCATAATCAATAACCCTAATCCGACTCGACCTCCACCCCTTTACGACTCGACTCCTCATGCGAGCCGATGGTCAGTCATCGGTTTCCGTATTCAACCACCGATAGGAATCCTATTATATTGATGAACCTATAATTAATAGGTTTAATATTGATCAAAATGTATGTTATTTGATATGTCTAACTTAATAACAATGTAAACTTTAGAGTAACTAGACTTGACAAGACCTCGATACGACACATTATTTAACCCGAAATCACCCGAGTAGTCACTTACCCCGATATATAATGACCTGAACTCAACCGAAATAATAGGTTGACCCCGGTGGCCTGAACTCAATATATGCCCCGATTGCCACTCTAGATAGAGGGTCTATGGGTTGGGAGAGTGATGGCCTTGGACCGGGCTTTGTGGGCCAAACGGGTTGGGCGAGCCATGGGAGCAGCCGAGCGGGTCAGCAAACTCGTGATTCGAGGGCCCGATGGAGCAGGTGGGGCCACCCGCGCTGTTGTGAGTGTTGTCCATAGGACAAGTTTTGTGTTATTCCCATTTTTATCCATTTAACGACTTAACTTGTTTTATTTTTAATACGGATATGACCGTCCTAGACAAGAATACTTTTGGGGGGAATAAGGATGCTTGGGTTTTAGCCAATTAGGGCTTGTGTGAGGAAACAACAAACCCCTAAACAAACCCTAGAAATAGAAAACCCCCGAAATCAATACATTAGGCTTCATCTTCTTCGTCGCCTCCTTTCTCCATTTCCCACCACTTTCTCTCCCTTCCTCTTCGTTCATCAACCATGCCGAAGCATTACAGACCTGCGGTAAGTTCAACATCTCTTCTTCAATGGCGGATTAATTTAATTTAAAACAGTCGAGTTTAATTCTAATGGCAGAATACTTATAATAATACAGGGGAAGAAGAAAGAAGGAAACGCGGCGAAGTATGTGACTCGTTCGCAGGCTTTGAAGGTTCTTCAAGCTCCTCTTTCTATCTTCAGGTATTCTTCATTTAATTATTTTGTTTGCTTGTTTAATTCGATGTGATTCTTTGTTATAATGTATGTGTTCCTATTTTAGTGGCGGAGTCGGGATTTGTAGTTAGTGGCGGAATGGCTGAGTAATTTAATAAGGTAAACTCGGAAGAGAATTCGATAATTTTCGTTGTCTAGGGAAGTGAGTCATGTTAGCCCCCACCCGATTCCGCCGTTGTTTTTGTTGGTATAAATTAAAGGCTGCTCTATTGATGAATTAGTTTGTTGAATTAATTGAGCTCAGAGCTGAGCTAGAGCTAAAGATAGCTTCTTTGTTGAATTGATGGAGGAAATGGGTGAAAAGATGACTATTCTAATGCCTTTTTTGTCGATAATAGAGCGGAATAAGGATAGCTGTTTTGTTGATTAAATGGAAAGATTACAACTTTTTGTTGTTTGGGGATAGTTGTGCTGTTGATTAAGGGGAAAGATGACAACTTTCTGTTGTTTGGTACTGTAATGCATAAATGAGGGTGCATGTTAATTATAAATGGAGTAGAGATGAATATTTTGATGAAATCCTGTCAATGCTCGCTTTTTTTTTTGTACATGGGCGTCAGTGCGTTAGTTTGTTACCCATTTGGTGTTGTTTAGTTGATACTAAGTTACTATTGCTTGTTAAAAAATGATTAGTTAATTGAATTTATGGAGCTCAGAAGTGACTTAAACATAGCTTCATTTGGTGAATTAATGGCTGGAATGGGTGGAAAGATGATTATTCTTATGCATTTTTGGAAGTGGTGTTGGGGTTTTGTTGTTTGTCGCTGTTGTTGATAATAGAGGTTTATTAGGATATTTATTGTTGGTTAAAAGGAAAGATGACCATTTGCTATTGTTTGGTACTGTAATGCGTAAATGGGGGTACTTAGTATTGAGTAAATCGACTGGAATGTGTAGAGAGATGAGTATTTACATGAAGTCCTATTAATGATGAGTGTTTTTGAAGGTGGGGTGACACATTCGGTCTCGTTTATTTTTACTTGCTAATTACTACTACATGATTAAAAAAAAAAGATGATTAGCCTTTGTTTGTTATTTTTCTTAATTGGAGTGTTTTTTTTGCTGCAGGAAAATATGCATTTTGAAAGGCATTGTTCCAAGGGATCCAAAGAAAAAAGTGAAAGGAAATCATCAGACCTATTATCATACCAAAGACATTGCTTTCATCCAGCATGATCCAATTCTTGATAAGATTCGTGAAATTCGTTCACATGACAGAAAAATTAAGAAGGCTTTGTCAAAGAAGAATAAGACCAGAGCTGATATTCTTAAAGAAAAGATGCCCAAATACAACATTCATGGAAATATCCGTCATAGGTGTGTACTGGTTTCTCATCGTCTTTTCTGGATATTTGCCATGAAAATAATCCCAATTTGTTGTGTAGGTACCCGAGGTTTGTTGATGCACTTGGAGATTTGGATGATTGTCTGACTATGGTGCATCTCTTTGCTGCACTTCCCACATTAGATAATCAGAAAATTAGTGTAGAGCGCATCCACAATTGTCGTAGGTTGGTAACTGAGTTCTCTGTCAATGCATATGACATTATCCTACTGAGTTCTTTCTCCATTGCTTTTATCTCATGGTGCTTGCTTTAATTTTTATTTAGGTTGAGTCATGAATGGCAAGCATATGTTGCACGTACTCACAAGCTGAGGAAAACTTTTATTTCAGTGAAAGGCATATATTATCAGGTATTTGACTCTTGAGGATTGGAAAACTATGTGTACCATTGCTTAACTTTGTTCATTTTTAATTGTGAATGAATGTGAACAATATTCTATTTCTATTGCTCTTGAATGAATGATTTTTTTGATGTACATGTAGGCTGAGGTTGAAGGACAGAAGATAACATGGATTGTCCCGCACTCGCTCCAACAGGTTGTACCTGCGGACGTCGATTTAAATGTCTTCTCAACTTTTTTGGAAATTTATGAGGTATGTGTCGCCATTCTTCACATTCTTACTTCTCACAATCACAAGAGTGATAAACTTGCTCAGGCATCTTATATCTGAAAACTTTTTGCCATCACCTAATGATTGATTGATTGTACTAGTTGATAAACTACTCCGTAATTCGGAATTATGGCTTTCCTTGGAATAGCAAGAGCCCTCGAATAGTAGGACTACAATTTTTTCGTTTTCTCTCAAATTTTTGTTTTCGTTTTCATTTTGGTGATATGCCTGAAACAGCCGGCCAGAAATATATGATATTGCACGAATTTCTAACTATTTTAGTAGTCTATTTCGCTTTATTTGAAGCTGAATTCTTTCATCTGATATATATAACTAGTTTTATTTTGTTGCTGCAGACTCTTCTTGCTTTTGTGAACTATAAACTCTACCACTCCATAAATGTGAAATATCCTCCAATTCTTGATCCTCGCTTGGAAGCACTAGCAGCAGGTACATGCTCCCCTCTCTATTTAAACGTACAACAGAAAATATCTTTCCTCTATCTGTATTTTCGATATGATATTAGCAAAGTTTGTAGGTGATTATTAGATGCCATGGCCTATGAAAAGTCTACTTGCGCACTTTAATTTTGAGAAATTCTATTTAATGATCTCTTGCTAAATGGTCTCGTTTTTAGAGTTTGGACTGATATCAATCTAAATTACGCTAATGTTTGTTCAAACTAAATGGTTAAAACTTGGGCACCCAAAGTGAAAATAATCCTTTTTTGTTCAACATAACAGAGGTAGGAGATATGTTATCCTAGTCAAGGCGTCACCCTTAATCGCAGGTGCTGCTGCTAATGGCAGCTTAGTAAACTGAAAAGTAATGTAGAATTTGTAGAGCAGATTAGTTTAACTCCTCTACTCAATATGAAACCACGGGCATGAATATAGATAATAAGACATCAATATCTTGGCATATAGGTTACTCAGTCTATCTGTAAGGCTGGATAATTACACCAGTCCCTCAGGCTGATTTATTGGTTTGTTGCCGTCTTTTCCAGAGCTCTATGCACTTTCAAGGTACATTGCTAGCCGACCAACATCCACCTCTGTGGAAGAACTTGACAACCATACAGAGGCAAGACAAATAGATGAACCACAACTAACACTTGCCCAACTTAAACATCAACTTACCCCAGCTGAGCCTGGAGCACTGATGCAACTTGTTGAAGAAACTGAGATTGTTGATGATGTGGATGATGAGACAAGGGAGTGCAGATCTCTTTTTAAGGGCATGAGTTTCTTTTTGAGTCGGGAGGTGCACTTTTTGTTCAAATTTCCTCTTGACTCTTGGAATCAACTTTCTCAGTTTTATACTTGCTGCTTATTTGTACGCAATTAAATTTGCCATATCAATCATGTGCCGGTTCCTTTACCGTTAGCAAGGTCATATTGGAACTTATGTGCATGTTCTTCTGTCTTGTTAGCATTTGTAGTTGATTGTCCAATTATCTGACTTATAAATATACAATTTCAGGTTCCCAGAGAGCCTTTGCTTTTTGTAATCACTGCCTTTGGTGGAATGGTCTCTTGGGAGGGAGATGGATCTCCGCTTAAGGAATCTGATCAGAGCATTACCCATCAGGTGAGATTGTTTACCCTGATCTTATTATCGCTAGATCTGAATGTGTTTGTACAGTTATAGAAAGTTGTTTGCTGCTTTGGTGTTTTTCCGCGACAATTTAGGGGGATCGGTCATTATTTGTGGCGTACGGGAATATTTTTAGCATCACTTTTGCAGTCAATGGTTTATCCTTGCTTACATACCATGTAGACCAACTTTTGCATATGAATCAAACTTGTTTGGAATGTACGTATAGCTTCTACTCTTTTCGGTAGCTAGGAGAAATGCCAGTAAATGCAATTCTGGTTTACCTCGTTTAGGGCCAGGGATGGAGTTTACGATCTATTAAGTCTTGGCTTCATCAAGTCCTGAATGCATGCCTGGGTCTTTATATATCTATCAAACTATTTTCGATTTCTGGAGGGGTGGTTGTTTGCAGTAATATGCTTCCTAGCTTCTTAAAAATCAAAATGTAGGGGTAAATCTGGATTTCTAAATGTTTTAGCTTAATTTTAGTCTTTGACCGACTTACTTAGGGCTTATTTTACTACAATTGAGTGTCCATAGACGCTTATTTAGACCCACGGATCTAAACCCAAGTCGCATGCATTGTAGTTGTATGGATAAGGGCGCATCTAAAGCACTTGAGGAGCATAGGGCTCTATATAATGTAGGATCTCAAGAAATCAAGGAGCATATGGTTCTATATTGCATTTCTTAGTGATTTAGTGATATTTTTTGTACATTTGTCAAATTATTTTATATTCCAATGTTTGTGAGGTTTTGAAACTGTCCGTTCAAAAAAAAAAGTTCTCGGTTTTGGCTGCGTTTTTGTCGTTTTGTTCATGCTCATTCACTGTTTGCCTTTTTGTGTGTGTCTGGGTGTTTGCATATTGGACTTGCAATGTAAATGTGATTTTGATTATTGTTTTATAGATTGTGGATCGGCCAAGTCAGGATCATATGTTCCTATCTAGGGAATATATCCAGCCACAGTGGATCTTCGATTCTGTTAATGCACGGATAATAATGCCCACTGATGAATATTTGGTTGGAAGGTATGATGAGCATATGTATCTTTCTTGTTCCAAATTGGGAAGTTTAGTCATATCAGGCCCACTTTAATGGGAGAGCTTGAGGAATGAGGACCCGAGAGCATTATTGTTATTGGTAATATGGATGTACAAGATGATAAAAGATGTGGGGTTGTTTTGTGACTTGGGGATCAAATGCTCTAATTGATAGTAAATCTAGACTAAGCTATGTATTATTTGCATAGGTGTTTGGCTCTAATTTAGTTTCAGGGCGGCCCCTTAAATATAGGAGTGAACCGTATGTGGTCAATGTGGATATATCGCTAGAATAGGTTTGCTCAAGTCTGTGTTGACACTGAAGTGATTCTGCAGGGTTCTTCCACCACATCTGTCTCCATTTGTTGACAACAATGCCGAGGGATATGTCCCTGACTATGCGCAGAAAGTCCAGCAGCTGCAAGCTGCTGCCAAGAAACAGGTCCTGCCACTACCTGTTGTTGGGGATGATGATGTGGATGACACTCAGAATCTTTTGTTGGAAGGTGTTGCCAGCCGCGTAGAAGCTAAAGAGGCAATTGAGAAGAAGCAAAAGGTACAATTATTTGTATGCTATCTGCTTAAGATTATGCTACTACTTGTATGTCTGATATCTGCGCTTGATTTAGAATTTGCAATACGTTCATTTACTTTCTAATTCTCTGGAAGTGTATTTTCTGTGGCTAGTGTATTGTTTAGTGAAAGTGCAATTTGTTATCGTTGGATGTGGTCAATTTGTTTAGATCTACAGTCAAATTTCGTAAAGGAGAACACCTGCCAATAGTAGTTTTAGGAGGTTTTCAGAACTCTTCGTCGTATAAATGGCGTCTGCTATTGCAAGGCAATTAGTTTATCCACTTTTTGTTTAATTTGAATTTTATTTGTGTAGATGGCGAAACTTGAGAAGCAGTATCATGAAGAGCTGCAGAAGGAAGTACGAGGAATCCACAATGATGCTGGTACTGCAAAGCCAAGTTCAGCTGAAAATACTGCAGTTTCTGACATGGATAAGGAACAACAAACCAGTAAGGATCAAGGTGTGGAGGACGAGATTGATTTGGATGTATTGACGATGAATCGAAAGACCCGAGGTCTCTATAACGCGATGAAGATAAGCAACAAGCGAAAGCAAGACAAGATTGACAAGCTCCAATCTAGAAAACGAAAAATACAAGAGAGCGGGTCATCATCCAGCAAAAAATAATCTGAGAATTCCGTGCCAGCTCGTTTGCTTTAGAATCACTATAATATTTGATCATGTACTTTGACGTTATCTCTTTTGATGTTAAGATTACTATAATAGGAGTCAGTTTTGAAGTTTTGGCAGTTTATTTATATAATGAACGCGTAGGTATACTAGCAATTTCGGGAACAAGTGTGAAACATGATATTGTAATGTATTATCGCTGGTGTTCGTCAGGTGACGTGCATATTAAGCCGGTTTTGTTGTCAATGGTTTTGTGAAGCCATCTAACTCAAATCGGTAGATGCTACGTACGTTTTTTTTAACTACACTACAACTATCACAGTACATTTCAATTTCCATTATTCCAACAAAAGAGCGCTCGCCCTTTTCTTTTCCGCTCAATCCAGCACGACTCATGAGTGCATGTTTTTTTATACAGAAATTCTCGTTTTAGATGGCCGCCTGCCAAAAGGGCCTATGTGAATCATTTCATGGTTAGATATAACCATTTTCTAAAATGGTCACATACGGCCCGTCCGAAGATTTCATACGAAAATGATCGTTTGGAGGGAGGCTTTTTGTTTTTTTGTAAAGCAAGAAAGTTAGATTGATCATCTAAATAGAACCGGTTTATTTCATTCTTTCAGCTGACCAAGTTAAGTTGAAGTCATTGACTTTTGCACCACCTTGAAAAGGTTGGACATGTGTGCGAGTGCGTCCGGCCAATAAAGGTCATTGTTGAACAAGTGTATTGTTATAATACAGGGTAAGAGAGATTCAGACCTACAATAAGAAGTTATGATAATTAGAATTCCGTTTAAATTATACTCGTATGTTCTATTTTCTTCCTACTGTTCAGAATTTTTGTTCTTGTTTATATAGAAATTATCTATTTTTTATAAATAGGTAAATTCTATATATTTTTTTGGTATTGAATAGGATTTAGGAGTATCCCCTACCATCCTACCGGTTACTAGCCGTCGGGGGTAATCTCTTTCGGAGTATATATTGAAGACAACTTAATAGATAAACTGCTTTTAAGTATGATTTTGAACCTCTTATCACTTATGTAAGATATGACACTCTTACCGCTAAAACCAACCAACCTCAATAGATAAGTTCTATATAATACTTCGTAATAAATAAAAACCTAGTAGCCTACTCCCATAAGATTAATGGTGATATCGTTCCAAACAAAATTGTTGACATATGCATCTTTCTTTCATTCAACTAGAGAATATACAAATAAACACATAAAACAAAAGATGAATTGAACAAAGCGGGTTGCTAATGAAAGTTGTTTGGTATGACCGGTAAGAGCTATCATTTCTTAAATAAGAAGTCATGAGTTCGATTCCTAACTCTTACGAATAAAAAAGTCAAACTTAGAAGAAGTCTATCCATTAAGTTGCCTTTAATCGCCCAAAAAGGATTGCTCCAGCTATCGCCTATCGGTAGTGAATACTCCTAGTCAACCCCGAGAAGAAAGCGTGTTGCTAAGATGAGTGTGATGAGTTGGAGTTGGGGGCAATCAGATTGGTTGAGCAAATAATAATGACATCCTTAAGGAGTCCACACTCCAACCATACATGCCCAAAACACGTCACTATATATTATTTCATCTTATCCCACCACAGTCCACATATCCCTTTGGTGTTTGCTTACGATCCTCTCAAATTACACAAATTATTGCCTCTTTTACATGCCATGCAATTATGCAACCTTCACTTACGTAACTTGTACGGGCTTGTTTTTATCAGTCCGTCTTGCTTGTGACGAAGGGTATCCGTCACAAGCTTGTGACGGGTGCGAATAGTACCGTTTCTGAGAGAAATGGTATCTTAATTTGACCGGGTCATGTGTAGTTGACTGTCAACATTAATTAAATAATGCACGATTTCCAAAGCGTCTAAATAACCACATAATTTTGAAAACCTCTCTCATCAATTTTCATAACCCAAAACATCGTACTCTCCGTCCCTCTCTCTTCACTTTCTCATTCTCTTCCCCTTCTCTCTCTTAAATCTCCATCAATCCCTAACGAAACCCTAAAATAATTCACTAAAATACTCAAAAAATGGCACCAAAACGGCAACCCATGAAGAAGGCGGTGGCTGGAGGTTCGAACGGAAAAGGTATTTGGACGGATCTGCTTATTGTTTGTTATTTTGTGGGTTTTGTTGTTTATATTGTCGTATTTGTATCTTTCATGTTGATGTTTATGTTATTGTTCATGATTTGTATCATTCTTTGGTGTGGTTTTCAACAACAAATGATTTATTTTGATATTTCCGTTGTAGAATAATCGTAAATGCAAAACTGACATAAAAGGATCTTTGTGGTTGTGTTTTTGCTTAAAAATGTATATGGTCACAAACTGAGTTTAAATGGTGACACTGTTATTAGCTTAAAAGATTTGCTAATTTTGGTTGCCATTATTTGGGTATATGTTTACTTAAAAATGTTTACTTATATTGTGCTAATGTCCATACTTTCAATCCTAATGTTACCATGTAAATATATGGGTATTTATTTTATTAATGTTTCCACTTTTCTTCATAATGTCACCCTGTCTAGCTTAGATTGTACAAGCATGCCAGTGACAGAGCTGATATGTTTGTAGGTACATATGTTCATTATATGGTGACCTGTTCAGCAGTATAATATGTTATCAGATTATGAATAAATGTTGCTAATGTTACTCTGTAAATTTACATTGCGACAATTCATATTTTAATGTTTACTTATACTGTGCTAATGTCCATACTTTCAATCCTAATGTTACCCTGTAAATTTATGGGTGTTTATTTTATTAATGTTTCCACTTTTCTTCATAATGTCACCCTGTCTAGCTTAGATTGTACAAACATGCCAGTGGCAGAGCTGATATGTTTGTAGGTACATATGTTCATTATATGGTGACCTGTTCAGCAGTATAATATGTTATCAGATTATGGATAAATGTTGCTAGTCTTATAGTATAATGTTTCTGTTTTTAATGATACTAACAATAATAATGATGAATTGATAATAATGATAGTGATAATTTGTACTTATTTTAGCAGGTAATGTAGTCAGTGCAACTGGTAACATAATGTCATTGCTTGGTCTTAGTCGTCTCATGCAAAATCTGTTCCTTTACTAATCATGTCCTGAATTTGCGTCAAAAATGTAGGGAACTGAATAAGGTTGATGGCCATGGTTCACCGAGACAGTTTTATCGTCGGCCAGTGGAGTCTGATCCAGCTTCGAGAGCGCCTCCGAAGAGGTTTGTTACCCTCCCATTGCCTGATGGGGTTCTGACTGATGAGGAATTGCAGGAAGTCTATACTGATGTAAGTTTTTCTTATACCCAAATTCTCATTTGCTCATTTGCTGATATACTCCACATTTCTATTAAATACGGTAACATATTCAATTTGGATAACATGTTACTGTATTTATTTGAAATGTCTTCAATCTTGCTTAGTATGTACCCATATGCAAATAGGTAACATAGTATCACCAGATCTGATAACATTTCGTTGGTTTTTTATAGACCGAGTCCGAAATTGGATGACCACAACGAGGAATCTCTCAGTGGTTTCTTACATACACAAGGGCCTGTTACATCAGTTAGAAGGCTAGGAAGAGGGTGCTGCTGTTGAGGCTCCGCTAGGTGAGACGTCGAGCGTTGCAAGTGAGGCCAGACCAGAGGGGTCGTTTTCCCGCGAACTGAGGGACAATTGTTCCCATTATTTGCAAAAATGTATTCACCGTGGATGGTGACATTTTATTAATGAATGAAAACTGATTGGGCGACAATGTTGGTGTATTTTAATTGTGTCTTATTCAATTGTCCAGTTCACAAATTTAGCTAATTGTTCACATATTCAAAGATGTTATCATATTATGGCTAAATGTTACCATTGGTATAACATAATGTTCCTATTTTTTGTAATAATAGTGATAATAATTGTGTAACAATATGATAAAATGATAATAATGTTATCATATTCAAAGATGTTATCATATTATGGCTAAATGTTACCATTGGTATAACATAATGTTCCTATTTTTGGTAAGGGTAATAATAGTGATAATAATTGTGTAACAATAATAATGATAAAAATATAATAATGATAGTGATAATTTAATCAATATGTACCTATTTTAACATAGACTGTACTATGACGACTTAACATATTGACCAATTAACATAACATTTACGAAACTTAACAGTTTTACAGAAAACGAGAACATATTAAGTCGTAATGAGGGCATTTCTGATAGATATGGTAACATGTTAAACAGTAATGTAATAAAACCCGTAATACCCCATTTAGAATGTAATGACAGTTTTTACATTCATTCGCAACGCACCAAAAAGTAGTTGCCGTATCAAATAATTCGTTACAACAATTGTCTTCTTCCAAAGCCCCAACATTCTAATCCAAAAAGTGTCGGGTGTACACATTGTGCTACCAAAACTGTATATGGTGACCTATTTTACAAGTCATGTTGCCATGCAGTTAAAATATGTGACCATATAGCCAATGGCGCGTTGTCATTTGCAAAAGCTCAAAATGTTCGAATCTCTATGACGTTCATAGGAGGCGCGGTATTGGGACGTAGACATCCCCATCTTTGTCGCTGGCTTTTTTCGCTTTCTTCTTCTTACCTATGCTGCTTTTTTTCCTCGCGCTCCTGCCTTTCGTCTTAGCACGAAGAGGATCAAGTACTACGGGCTGGTCGCTAGGCTGAGTGTCCGCACAAATGACTAGGTTCCTGAGCAGCGTGTTTACTTCAGAATCAGCCGCATGGAATAACTTTTCGACGATTAACCTTCCCATTTTTCGGCTTTTAATCCAAATAATGACTGCGAAAAATCTGTATCTGCACAAGTTTGGAGGGTGACATGTACATTATGCGACCAAGTGAAGACATTCATTAAGATAACCAACAACATGTCTATTTACATAAACATCCATATACTAATTACAGGGTCACATTACGACTAAAAGTACGCACATTTATTCGGTATACAATCTAAGCTAGACAGGGTGACATTATGAAGAAAAGTGAAAACATTAATAAAATAAACACCCATAAATTTACAGGGTAACATTAGGATTGAAAGTATGGACATTAGCACAATATAAGTAAACATTAAAATATGAATTGTCGCAATGTAACTTTACAGGGTAACATTAGGATTGAAAGTATGGACATTAGCACAATATAAGTAAACACCCATAAATTTAACTAAATAAATGACAATATGCTGCACTGTAAACCTATAAGATCTGTAGCTATCAATCTTAGTCGACAGGGTGACATTTGGACTAAAAGTACAGACATTTGTACAATAAATGTAAACATCCATTATAATCAACATATATGCTACACTTAAGATCCTATAATCAAACACAAACTCCATGAGATGACAAACATACTAACATGCATTAATATCATAAATACATCAATAAAATCTCCTAATAATACCCTAAAAAATGTTGTTCTTAATAATAATAATAATAATAATAATAATAATAATAATAATAATAATAGTAATAATAAAACATGACCTAAAATAGACACACCTTCTATAATCGCCTCATCCGTTGAAGATTGATGGATTGTCCCATCATGGTTATCTTCATCCTCCATTGTTTGATCTATAATGACAGCTTCAACATGAGTTTCAGTGAAAGGTTGATGAACATCAGCCATTTATCGGATTTTGTGAATGTATAAAATGTTTATATAAATGAATGTGGAGGTCAGCAAAAGGAAGGTAAGAATTATCAGATGGAAGTTGTGAAGATTTGATGATGAATCATAAGAATTATCAGATGGAATGTTGAGGAGTGTTGTAGAAGGAAGAGAATTTTGTGACAGATTTGTGCATGTGTTTGACGAAGGGTATCCAATAATTGGAATTTAATATATTAAAAAAGGACAAGGTACAAAGACGCATTAAATGCAAGTCACATTCCAATTCCACTTTAATTCCAACCCGCTGGCCCATATTCTCACGATTTGGTATCAACCCGCCCCGTCGCAAGTTTGTGACGGATACCCTCCGTCACAAACAAGAATTAGTGTGTTTTTATTCAGGATTCCGACGGTTAGAGCAATCTCCTTTGAGATATTGAATGGAACGTAACAGATAAACCCCTCTTAAGTTTGGTTTTTTCATTCACAAGAGTTAGGAATTGAACCCTCGACCTTTTGTTTAAGATATATGAGCTTTTACCACTCACATCAGCCATCTTTGTTAAAAAAGAGCAAGTCTTTTAAGCCACGGTTTTTAATAAATCCCCTATTTACTAAATAAATAGGTGAACTCAAATATTTTCCCTCCAAAAAACATCTTTTTAAATATGGAAACTATTGATAATTTAATTATATTCACTAAATAAGGAAACAAATTAAGGAAATTAATTAAATATAATGTATTTCATTATATAATTCTTTACATTTAAATTAATCTTTTCATCAAATTGTATAATTTTCACTAAATACTAAACTACTAGTATGGGTGCCCCGGCTTCGCCCGAGCTACCTCTATTTAGCATTAAAATTTATTTTCAATTAAATAATAATACTTTATGATGGGGCATATTCTGCACCGGCTGGCCGAGTCAACATCTTGACCAGAGTCAATGCTCACTGACCACGTGTCACACAGCATTGGACTACTTGGATCTCGGCCTGGCAACCAGCCAGCCGAAAGGCTCTCTCGGCCTGACATCCAGCCAGCCGAGGGACGCAGACGGCCTCGGTGCTCACTGACCTCAGGTCACACAGCACTGAGCCACTT
>JAGPOY010000042.1:18525-55875 GCA_018983105.1 Silene uniflora | reverse complement strand
TTGTCACTATAATTTAGCTACCAACGTATTTCCGTAGCTGAAAACTTAAATTAGATACTAAATTTGCTACTCGCTTTGTTTAGTCTCTACGATAGAGACATAATTAGCTACCATTTTAGTTTAGTCTCTTAAGTAGAGACTAAATATATTTTAGTCTCAACATTAGTCGCTAAATTATATATTTAGCAACTGAGTTTTGGTAAGTTGCTAAATTAGTAGCTAAATGATCATTCTCTTGTAGTGTCACGTTCCGTCTCGGTCACAATTAGCTGATATATTTACCAAAGGTCTCCCTTCAGTGCTGTTCAATGACTTTCGTGACAGTCTCAGCATTCGTGAGCCTCCCGCTTCGACTGCGGGGGAGTGTTAGTTAGAATATATTATTTAGTAAAGATACGAGTATTATTTAGTAAATAATGTATTTGTGGTTATTAGAATATATGATTTAGTCAATCATATATTGTGTCAATAATTGTATTATTTTGTTACCTAATTTGTAGTCGATAATTAGGGTAGAATATCTCTTACGTAACTTGTATTTATACTTGATATTATCATCAATGAAAGGCAAGCACAATATTCTTTCACCGACAAAACATCCATATCAATTATTTTGTTACATTCTTTCAAGTACATTTCCTTGTCCAAAATCTAATATTATTGTCTTAATTTAGTGTTTCAACCGATAAGAAAAAATGCCGCGCTAAATTTCCGACTATCACATATATTCAGGATTACATAATATACACCAAAAGTTTATTTTTTTTATTTTTCGTTAGCATCATACTCCTGAAAAAGGTCTGGAAGGCTCTCATGATCGAAGTGGTCTGGTATGGTGGCCCAGGTATGTGATAATACATGCATGTGAAGGTTATAGTTATAGCCAAATGCCAAAACACACTACTGGCCATGCATTATGTAGCTTAGCCCGCTCACGTGAATGCATTACAATTTAACGTCACTCAATTTCATTATATTCATGTATTCCCTCCGCCCGATCAATTATTTACTTTGATTTTGGCACAAAAATCAAGAAAAAGGAAGAAGGACAGTTATTTGATAACAGTGGAGCAAATTAAATGTGGAGGATCAAATTATTCATCAAAATTATTCTCAAATAGAAAGGTAAACAATCGACTGAGACATTCTATAATGGAATATGTAAACAAATGGAGTATATCATTCATATGCACAACAGTGATTGAATTCCCCCTTTTCAATAATTCTCATGCATGAAAACATTGAGTTCACGGGATGTTATTGCATGAATTTGTATTTGTATGCAACATAACAGCCCTGCTGATGTACCTTTTTGCGGCTTCTCTTTCACACACCAAGCTTGCTTTAATTCCTAGTATGAACCAATGATTTATGGCTTATTGACTTGTACTATGAGAATTTACTATTTCACTTTGTCATGACATATTTTTCATTTTTTTCGTAGTCGGCACAAAAGTCGATTACAATATATATAGAGAGGATAGTCTAAACTTGATTATTTGTTACGGATTATATCAATAATATGCACTATAGCACTCCAATCATTATTGTTCACATTTAACACGGTAACACAAACATTGTCAGTTAACTAATTGATAGATAGACGTATTATTATTTTTTTATATTATTGCACATATATATTATGTATGCAGTTTTTTTTCTTCTTATTAGTATTACTCGATCATACAAAGTACATAAATTACCACGAACATATATTTGCCCTAGTACCCTCGGTCATCATTTTATAGCGGTTAATCTCATAGTTAAAGGTAAAGTAATAATTTCGGAAAAATAACATTATTGTCCATAGAATATTACAATAAATAGTTGGAGCAACATATACCACTCCTTAAGCATTGAGTAGCCCCTCGATCGATCCCGTTGCTGAATTACATATTTGCATGGTATGAATGGCACATGCGTCTAAAACACATGCATTACTATGAAGATGGAGACAAAAATGGGAATTAATGAGAATAAAAGGGACAAAATTGTATGATATATGATTGCTTGCCGTACACATATTAATTTTGTGGATGATAAATGTCATCCCATACTTCTAAATGGATGATATCAAAGTCTATTTAGGCTACATACATACTTCACACTCATACATATACATCATGTAATAAAACAATTTTACATTATGTTATTGTAGTCCCGTCTTTTATTTACTGAAATAATCGCATAAAAGTACCAGGTCAACATCTTTATATATGTTAAATTATGCAAACGGGTCTGGTCACTTATGTGTTTCGCTTCTTCACATTATAAGTTACAACAATGTGAAATAGGAGCAACAAGTAATTTTAGCATAATGTTTGTGTAAAATCGATTTATACATGCACGATTGTTATTTAACTACTCATTTCACTAGCTACATAATTTGAAATCATCCTCGCATAATTCGAGAAATGTAAAGAATTAGAAGGAATGACGGGAATACTTTCTTTATTAGTAAAACCTAGCTAGTTAGTTAGTGTTTTGTATGCGTGCAGGTTGGTGCTACATGAGTAGATGCACTAGTTACCACCCCTACACTTTCCACCATCTCATAGAAATATAGAATAGCAAGGAAAAGAACAATAAAGGCAAGTGAAAGTGTGAAACAAACAAAGGCAAGCAACCAACCTTATCATAAAGCCAAACACACCCACAGTCCCACACCCTCTCCATACACCCACGTACAAATTCTACATTCATACTCTTGTTCAAAAATCAACACTGTTCTAATTTAAGACGACTCTCACACTCGATTAAAATAATAAAGTTGTAAATAAAAGAAAGTATTAGAGAGAATATTATGCTTATATTGCTAGAGTAATATTAGGAAATGATAGAGTAGGAGAATATTATGAGTATCATAATATCTCCGGAATTTTTTAGGAATATATCAGGTCAGTGTACTATAAATACGGTGACCTAATTCATTAATAAAGGTAACTCATTATACCGTCTTACAATTTTACATATTAAAGAAAATATTATGATAATATTGTTACTCATAATATTCTTCTACTCTATCATCAATCAATACTATGGAGTATATATATTAATTCCAGAAACCAAGGGACTTCAATGCAGTTAAATAAATCTATACAAATCAATTATACTATATAGTTTGAAATCAATAGCACTGTGCGATGGACCTGAACAAAGGATTTCAATGTAAATATTATATAGTTTTTGTTGAAATATAAATTTAGAAAATACCAGAATATGGTGATTTTCCTTAAAATAAACGGGTCCTACTTATGGTATTAATTAAGATACACAAATATAATATGAAATATTTTATATTTTGGAAACTATTTAAAGGTAAGTAAATACAAATTCATTATACTATATAGTGATGGACATGAACAAGGAACTTCAATGTAAATATTTGATAGTTTTGGCTAAGTATAAATTTAGAAAACATCAGAATATGGAGATTTTCCTTAAATAAACATGCCCACCTAAGATATTAATTAGTATAAAGATGATAATTATTTAACATACACAAATAAAATATAAAGTATGTTATATTTTGGAAACTATTAAAAGATAAATAAATCAAGCTAGAATTCCAAAAAAATATAATAATATTCCATAATTATTCCGATTTGATTTAATGCATGCATATATGTAATATATTTATATAAGCCTCTTAAAATCGTATGTGTAAAAAGTAAAAGTAATTCTGTTAGTAGTCAAAAAAATTGTAGTAACATTGGATATAGTAATGCAATAATAGTGAAAGTATTATTAGCGAGCGGGTGTATTAAACGTAATAGAAGTAACAACGGGGGTAGTGAAATTATCAATATTAATGCGGAAGTAGTGAAAGTAACAATAATTAGGGTTGGAGTAGTGAAAGTAACAACAGTGTAAACGGATGTAATAAAAGTAACAAGACTAAAAACAAAATAAAATAAATATGAACAATTAGCTAACCAATCGATTTAAGTAAAATATAATAGCGGGAGTAGTGAATTTGTTTCATAATTTATTTCATCGTAATTTTAAGATATCATAGAAAAATGTATTAATGATAAATTTATGAGTTATGCAAGTTTAAAATAATTTTATTTAATTAAAAATAAATTTTAATGCTAAATAAAGTAGCCCGGGCGAAGCCGGGCATCAATACTAGTTATTTCCTAATACGAATTTTCTAACATGTAACATGTTAATAATCTAATTAGGGAAATATTGCTGATAATATATCATGATAAATTAGAGTTGTAACTCATATTTACCATAATTAGTGATATATTCTTGAGAATGTTTCCCTACTTAATTAGATTATTATCATGTGACATAAGAGCACATGTTAGGAAAATCCTTCATAATATTACTCTAACAATATAATCTTAATCTTAATATTTTCTCTAGTGTGTAAATTGATAAAATGTCTTAAATTAAAACGATCTTAAGCAAAATCGAGCGAATAATATACTCCCTCTATATATATACACCAACATAAAATTATTCTCCCACATTTTCCTTCCCCAATAACATCCCAACCCCAAGAAAACTAACCTAACCACCATGGAATTCCAACTAAATTCCCTCACTTTCCCTCTTATTCTCTCCATCCTTCTCCTCTCCGCCTCCGCCTCAGCCGAAACCCAATCCGAAGCCCCAGCCCCAACAACAAACCCTTTCGACTTCATCCGGTCAAGCTGCAATGCCACCCTCTATCCCGAGGTCTGCATCACCTCCCTTTCTCGGTACGCAACCTACGTCCGCACTGACCCGGCCCAACTCGCCCGCGTAGCCATCGGGGTCACCCTAGTCCGGGCCAAACACGCTCTCTCCGCCATCTCCAACGTGACCCGGCGGGCCGACTACCAGCCGGACCACCGGGTCGCGTCAGCGGTCCACGACTGCGCCTCATTATTCAGCGACGCAGTGGACCAGATGCGCGGGTCACTTAGACAAATGGGCCGGCTGGGACCGGGGTCTGGCGGGGCGGAGGCGGTGTTGTTCCAGCTCAGCAACGTGCAGACGTGGATGAGTGCTGCGTTGACTAATGAAGACACGTGTACTGATGGGTTTGCTGACGTGGAGGATTGTCCTGTGAAAAATGAGGTGTGTGATAGGGTAGGGAGTGTTAAGGAGTTAACTAGTAATGCTCTTGCTTTGGTTAATAGTTTTGCTGCTTCTGTTGGTTCTTAATTAATCATTGTTTAATGAACTAGATTAGTGGAGTGTATTATATTGTGAATTTTAAATTTTAAATCAGTATGTGAATTTTCACGGGTTTAAACCTAGTATACGGTATTACTCCTAGTAATTTTGTGTGTACTCCTAAGTAGGTTTGTGAGTTGTTCCGGTATGAGAATATGTTTGCTTGTTCTTTATTTCGGGTTTAGGTATGTTTCGGATATGTTATCATTAGTAAGTTCGTCAAAATTCAAGTTAGTCATTTTACATAATTAAACCTCAAAAGTGGTTTAAAAAATATGGAAAAATAAGTGTCATTTGTAAAAGAAATGTATATTGAAAAATGGAAGGTATCCTCACCATTACCCTCCTCTCTTCATTATCTTTCATTATCTCTCAACGGTCTAGATTTTGTTCCACAACAATCCAATTGTCAAATGTTTGGTAAGGTTCTGAAGAGATCAAATATATATAATGTTTTTAATTATATTGTTGTATTAGAGGTAATAGATCATCCATTACTTTTGAGTTAAAAGAGAATCGGGACTCGAAAGTATTATATTTGAGTCTGAAAGGGGAGGGGTATTCTATTCACTGCTACTAGTTGTCTCGTTATGACTTATGTAACTGGGACAAGGCAGGCGGAGGCGTAAAGTCACATAGTAGTCTACTTGCTAGTAGGTTTGCTTACACAAACTACGACTACAAAAGCAATGGTTAGTCTGGCTGTATTGGTTACTAACGACATCTGACTTATGATAAATGTATGTATTCAAAACGAGAAATGAGACAGCGTCACCCAGTAGCGATATCCATTTCTTAATTACTACCATACATGTATTATTATTTCATTATTAATATACTCCATCGTATATTATTAAAATATTTCATGTAAAGTATGGTGGTACTCGAACTCGATACCATCTGGTGATATTGGAGTAACCCTCTTTTCCGTAGATTAATTAGGTCTTGTATTAGAGAGGAAGAGGAACTTAGAAGCGAGAGTATCCTATAAAAAAGCAGGGGAAAGGAGCATTAGGTAGTGGTAGGAATCCACTGGATCATGTGGATATGTTTTAAGATCAAAGTTGAGGTTTTTGAGTGTGCTTTTCTCGTCCCAATCTTAATTTAAAAAACAGCTTGGGGTACTGATATCATAATTATCGCCGTTATTCTCGCACTCCCTTTACTAATTACTACTGTTGCTGATTTGAAAACCAGATAATAACTTAATGTGATGCTAAAGTACTGATAAGTACTAATAGTTAAAAGACTTTTAGTCTGTGGTGAGGAAATTATTTTTTTTGTTAACGAGGAAACCCGCAACCGTTATCTTCGGTGCACACAAAATTTCATACATTTCTCATACGTCTCTTTGAAAGTTTGAAAGGTTTTTTTTAGTGGAAGGCTCTTAGACATGCGCAAAATTAGAATAAGGAAAAAAAAAAAAAAAACGCAAAATATAGATATTTTTTTAGTAAAAGGCTATTAAAAAGAAGCAAAATTAGAATAAGAAAAAAAAAAAGACAAAATATTACTCCGTATGTTGATACTACTAATCGAACCCATGACCTCTAGGTTAGAATAAATGCTTCTCACCACTAAACCAAGTAAACAATACTAAAATATATTGAACAGTAATTTATTTATTTCCGACTTAGATTAGTGCGGCCGCACCACCTGCACCCCCCAAGAACCGCCCCTGTGTGTGGGTGTGGGGGTGTCAAAAGTCAAAACACTAGTTAGGGACTTAGGGCTATCACAGTCGACACAGAAAGACAATATAAGTAAGCAATGCACATGAGTGGACATACGCGACATGACCGATATCATACTGATCTAAAAGATAAGGAATAGATGAGTATATGCAAAATGGCAGGCTGGATCGAAACTGTATTGCAGGCAGAGGATAATGCGTACAAGGAAAAACTTTACATGATCGTCTGGACGGCATGGAATATTCTCAATGGCCCATGGAAAACTAACTTAGTGAGTGATGCACTAGTGCAGAACCCACTATGAATGGATGCTTGGCATAGTACAGGCTTTACCAAGATGCTACCAGCCATGATCAATTGATCATGTCCCTCTTGCCAGAACATGGTGCAAAATTCAGATGCACATGCTACAGCGTGGCCGTGTGGAAGGAAGAGACTTACAATATGTTATCCGAAAGTCTGTGTTACTCAGACTCTTCTACGAGGAGTCGTGTCAGACACGGTGTCGGAGTGTCTGACACGGCAATATTGGGCAAAATTTTCAAGTTTTTGGTCTAAATTGAAGTATCGAAGTGTCGTGTCAGTATCGGGCAGACACGTGTCGGACACGCGACACGGCACCAAAGTGAAGTGTCGGAGTAACCCTGCCGAAAGTGCATTGAGGCTGTCTCAAAGGCAGTATGGTCAGTTCCAATCAACAGTAGGTTGCTGAAATTAGAAGGCCAGATCCATGGAGCTCGGAATTCATTTAGCCATGGAACAGAGAATATTCATATCCGCTGCAAACCTCTCGCCTTGTTATCCATCAAAGTTATAAACCTTTGTCTCAGCTTCTTAATAATACTTTACTCGCTCTCAAAAGAGCGAGTTCTGGCTACAACACTAACACCCTATCTACGGATCTACCTATGGCCAATATCCAAGGACCCGAACTAGAGCGCTGGGGAAAACTACGTTGCAATAGGAGAAGATAGATATTTTGCAATAGATTTTTCATTTCCCGCTCCCTTACAGTCGTCAAGACTGTATGTGTGTAGACTTCTATTCAAACAAACCAAAAATTTACTTTCAAAATCACCTGTCTAATCCATACAAACTTCACTCTGTCATTCACAAACATAACAAGGCAACCAAGGCTCAAACCCAAAAAATACCCGGCGTTCCAATATTCAGAACATTTCAAATAAAGTAGCTAAAATGCAAGTCCATAGCATATGTTTTTTTTCCCAGCTTGTTAGGTAGATTAGTCTACAATGTACGGTGTTAAAATTGGACCAGCTGACCAGGACACATAATCACAGCTAATAGAGTAATTAAGGTTTGGAAGGTTACCGTCATTGCAATTTGATTCTCCCCAAATAGAAGGTAAATGGTATTGAAATTTTCGTCAAATGTCAACACTGTCGTTGGCTGCTAAAGAACACCCTGAAAGATTGACTAAAACTCTGCAAAATGTACACCAAAGCTTAAACAATTTCACGGACCGAGTTTTGTTCCTAATACATTCAACATATGCTAAAACAGCCATTTAGTCCCTGAGCTAATTAGATCAATATCAAGAGAAGCTGAGAGTACCTAATTGCCCCCAAAAAAAGAGGGAGCACTTTGCCACAAGCTAAACTACAAGCTGAAATCAACCAAAGTTGCCAAAAATCGTACACTATCGCTTCAACAAGTAGGCAACTTGAACCCACGCTCAACAAATTGCCTAATCAGCTTATCTGCCTCTTTTATATGTCCATCTGAGATCAGTCTCTTTCTCATGTTCGCACTTAACTTTAAATCCGGTATCAAATTTCGTCTAAACATCCTACAAGCGACTTTGAATGCCGATAAAGGGGTACCTGTCTTTAAATAACTATTCATGAGCACACTACAGGAATGAGCATCAGTTTTTGAAGCCGTTTTAAGAACCTCACCCAAAAGGCTGTAAGCTTCGGTTAAATATCCAAAGCTACACAGTTTTTCAATCACCCGATTATATGCAGTCTTATAGGGTTGCTTAGGCAAAAGCTTCTGTAATATCTTCGTCAATTCCTCGACCTTACCATGCTGACAAAATCTATGAATTATTGACCGGTATGTAACAGGAGTTGGAAGAATGCCTCTACCAAGCATTTTATTCAGAAGATCGCTTGCCTCATCAATTTTACCCTTTCTTCCTAAAGCATCAATTATTGAAGTATATGTCACAACATCAGGGCACTTATTGACCAGATACATATCATCAAGCAAGGACAAGGCACCCTCTAAATTGTCATTCAGACAATATCCATGAATAACGGTCGTAAAATTTATCACATTAATATCGCATCCCTTGCTAAGACACTCATCCATGAACTTTTTGGCATCATCTGTTCTTTCCTTGCAAAGAGACAGAAGCAGCATGTTTATTTCAGCTGGAGAAGGAATAAACCCTTTTTCAATCATCTCTCTAACCACGTCACAAGCTTCGGACAATTTCCCCTCTCTATACAAACCATTAATTATAGCACTATATGTGGTGCCATTTGGTGTCCACCATTCCTCCTCACTTCTATTCATCATTTCTCGAGCCTCTAATGAGCTGCCATTTCGACAAAGGCCATTTAGGAAGGCCGTGTGCGTTACTGTATTAGGTTTGCAGCCATCCTTGTACATCTTCTGTAGTAGGTTTTTGGCATCATCTATCCTCCCTATTCGACAAAATCCATCTACAAGTGTAGTATAAGTCACTACATCTGGAACGCAACCTTTCTCAAACATCTCACTAACAATTTCTTTTGCTTTGTCTATCCGGCCTCCCTTACATAAAGCATGAACTAATGCTGTGTACCCTACTTTATCCACTCGAAACCCTTGTTTTTGTGATTTCTTTAAGAATTCATAAGCCGCATCACTGTGCCCATGCTTACAAAACATATGAATGAGATTATTATAAGTAACCATATCTATAATTAAATTATAGGCTACCATTTTTTCAAGCAACAATTTGACCTCCGTCATGTTCCTGTCCTTGCAAAAGTAAGCCATGACAGTATAAAAACTAACTTTATCGGGGGCAATTCCCTTAAGATGCATGCTATCAATCAGCTTGATGGCATCCTTCACCTGGCCAGCCTTACAATAACCTTTAATCAGGCAGTTAAATGATACAACATCCGGTTTCATACCAACAAGCTCCATCCTTTCTAGAAATTTAAAAGCTTTGTCCAACCTGTTGGCCATCACTAAGCAGTGAATTGCCGTGTTACAAATAGATAGGTTAGGTTGAATGCCCGCTTTTTGCATTGTTCCAAGAACCCCAAATGCATGTCTTAATCTTCCGGCCCTACTATAAGAAACCATCAAACAACCAAAATCCTCTTGACTGCGATAGATTCCCCGTCTATGCATGAGACGAAGGACCCTCCGAGCCCCCTCACACAATTTCGTTTTGCCAAGTATATGAAGCATAGCACAGTAAACAATGGGGTCATGGCGATACCGCCATTGCCTGGCAGCCCAATAAAAGAACTCTAATGCTACCCTTTCATCTTCCTGCAAATGCAAAACTGCACATACTTGACGGGGTTTAAGGCTTCTTAGTAAATTTCGCAACTCACCTTCAATTTGAAGGTTCCAATTTGATCTCGATGCAATTAGCCTACATGTATCCCTAACCAAAGGGTGCCTAAATTCAGTTTCATCCTTCACATATCTTCTACTATCCTCACTTTTCTCACAACTTTTATCATATAAATCTAAAACCTTAAAATCTTCATCCTCGACAACAATATCCTCATCTCTATCATCTACAACTTGTTCATCAAACCCACAAATCAATTTATCAAAATCGCGGTCTCCGACGACTGGGATTCTAAAATCATGCCTATTTTGCCTGCTACCCACATGCTCATTTTCCTCAGGTTGCACTTCTTTTGCATTAAATACATGTCTTTTGTTATTGACTGATGAAAAAGATGAGAATAATAACGGAGAAAGATGATTAAATGGCTTGGAACTTACAATCTCATGGTGTTTGGAATTGAAAAAAAGCCGCCTTTTGACAGAATGAACACCCCACATCAAAATTCAAACTTAGTACTCCGTGCATAAATTTTGGCGGAATTTGATCACTGGCAATAGAGGCATAATGGCATCAGATTCACAACTTATTCACAAATGCAATCTATCTGTTATACAACCATTCACCCATCTTAAACTTCGCTTTATGATATTCCAACAGTGTTATTCAGTAGTTGTTACAACCCCTAAAACAAAAACTTCCTCCGTTCCAATCATTTGTTTTCGTTTGATTAAAAAACACCTCACATAGAATAAAAAGGTAAACAAATGAACGGGATGGAGGGATACAACACACAATCTCCCGCAACTAAAGCAACAAACAAGACAGACTAGTTTGGCAATATTCAAATGGTTCAGTATTACGAAAGACATTAATTTTTCAACATACAACCAAATTAGCTATTAAAGTTCCAGATTGCAGCAAGAATGCAGGAGTTAGGGTTTATAGAATTCTCCGTCCCAATCATTCGTTTGCCTTTGATTAAAATGCCCGAAGAAAACAGATGATCGGAACGGAAGGGGTACATGGTTATGGACTACTATCACAATTGTTACCAAATAGATGAACAATTAGAATAATTGACAAGTACAGTAATTTCAACAAAAGTAAAAAAATCAAGCCCTAGAAAATTGAAGGCTCAAATGATATGGAGTATGGAGTACCTTACATGTTGACTCACGAGCAGTAATCGGAGACGAAGATGGTTTTCGAGGTTTTTCAGTGTTTTTGGTGTCCCAGTGTTATTTTCAAAACAGCAGCTGGGCTTGTTTGTTCAACAAGTGATAATTTAGACCACAAATTCTCTTTTCTGACCGGCATATTCGTTGCAATGTGGGTGGCTGATATAAAAATAGATTGCATAGGGAGTAGCAGTTTGTTCGTCCTATCTACCCACATGGGTAATATTTAACCTGCCATAAACTTGTGACGGATATGTCATCATAAGGGAGACTTGGTGAAATTAGACCGTGGAGTGCACCTTTGGCCACACCAAAGCAATCGGGTCTCGGGGTGGCGTGTGTCAAAGACTCAAAACCTAATTCACGGTCACGGACTCACGGTCAACACATAAATGTAATAAAGATCAGAAATACGATTATTGAAAGTAAGTGAAGAGCATCGACAAGCATACAATGTATGAAGTAGAAAACAGTTTTCATTGACTAGCGGTCCCTAAAGAGATCAGGTAGTAGAAACCATTGACTGTGTGAACAAGCAATACGTTTTCTAAATTCCTGAAACACTGAAAGATTTAATCCACAAATCAACGTATAGGAAGTTCAAATATAACGTTTACGAACTTCCCTTCTTGCAAAGTAAAATATGAAAATGTAAAGTCTACGAGGTGTAAGTAATTCGTCCTTTTGATTTTAGAAAAATCGATTCGTTTTACATCGATTAGTTTAACGTATTTCGGTTTGTGGATAAAATTGAAAGTTTGTCAATTGCTTGTTATTCGGTATTAGTTGTGAGTTTCCATTTGCCGATTGTTTAATTGACAATGTTTTGGGCAGAAGGGGCAACTCGGGTAGTTCATTAAAATTGTCGACGATCTTTACCAATTGGGTAAATTTGACATGATCTTCTGGACTGCATGGAATATTCGTCTGGTCCATTGAGAACATCGTGATGCACTAGTGCATGTTTCTCTTGCCAAAACATGGTACATGATGCTGTGATGGCCTGATGGGGCATGTACAGTATGGGAGGAAGAGCCAAATGTTATCGGAAACTGCAACAAGGCTATCTTGAAGGCCGGAGACAAATAACTACATCAACACAGGTGCCTGGAAACATGAAGGCCAAAGCCGTAGAAATCGGAATTCATTTAGACAACCAGCATTCAACAGTGAATACTCAGATCCTTCATAGTCCTCTCACCCTGTTACCCATCATAAGTTTATAGATCTTTGTCCTAGCTTCTCGACCATACTGAACTCCCTTGAGAGCAGTTATGGCTACAACTGCCTACAACATTAACACCCTGCTAGCTATGGCCAGAACTCTATTGCGATAGGAGGAGAAAGATATTTTGCAACGAGAAAATAAAACAATACTCGATATTTCACAGTAAAACTGTAAGTGTCGGTGATTCTTCCTTTCCTCATCCCTTACAGTCCTCAAGGCTGTAGCCTGTAGGTATTATAGACTTCAATCGAAACAAACCAAAAATTACTTTTTCAAGTACACCGGTCTAAAGAAAATATGCACTATTGCACTCCAATCATACAATAGATACAAACTTCACCCGTTCATTCACGAACATAACAAGGCAATCAAAGCTCAACCCGGAAAGAGTCCTCAGCCTTCCCATGTCCAGAGCATTTAAAATGAAGTAGCTAAAATACCAGTCCCTAACATAAGTTTATTTCAGCTTATTAAGTAATTAAATCTAAATGTGCCAGGACACATGATATCATTGATCACAATTGAGAGAGTTATTAAAGTTTTAAAAATTATCATCATGACAATATCGATTATCCCCGAAATAAAGGGGTAAACGAAATTGATTCGTCAAATCCATCACTGTTCTTGGGTTGCCGAAGAACCCTAGTTGATAGACCACAATTCTGTAAAATGTATACCCAAAGCTTAAACAATTTTTAGGACCAAGGTTAAATTTCCTAATAGATTAACATACACTAAAACCAGCCATTTTTCTGCTTCAGCTAATTAGGTCAATATCAAGACTTCAAGAGAAGCTTAAGAGTACCAAAATGCCAGAAAACGGAGTACAGTGCAACAAACTAAACTACTGGCTAATTACGAAAAATGGACTGCTGCATGAAAATTTTATCGAGTATAAGAACAACATAAAACCAAATTGAACACATGAATAGGCAGCAAAACCATGAGATAGCGGATTAGCGGGTAGTGAAGTGTTCTACTTCTCTTCAGCTGCATAAAGAACAAGTACAAAGCAACGAAAGCCTATATTACTCGGACACTTCATTTTGGTAGCTTGTAGATGGGTCCGGCACGACACTTAGACACTTCATCTTAAACCAAAAAATTGAAAATCTTACGAAAAGTAACTGTATCCGACAATTTGACACAGTGTTGCATCCGACACTTGCATTTGAGTCGGAGTAACATAGGCAAAACTAACGCTAGAGTGGTAACACTAAGCAATGGAAGTTCGGGTTGAAGTCAAAAAAACCAATGAGAACAAATGTGAAATCCGTAGAATCAACTGAGACGCTTAAAACCATCTAGGGGTCACATAGAATAGATCAATTTCTAGACAGAACAAAGACAGTTAAAGGAATATACTGCAAAATCAGGGACTACTCTAAATAATCTATGAGAAATGGACAAGATGCATATGACTAAACCGACACAAAAAATGAACCTTTTAGAGATAGGGGAGAAATTTGATTACCATGTTCATGAATGAGCTTAATAACTCATGAATAAGATGAGGTACCAGCATCCACAGATTAGCGATCACCAAACCACAATAGAAAGCTAGCCGAATGTTTACATATAGGATATTTATGTGACTAAGATACCACACCACATATTTACTGAGCAGGAGGGTTCGATATATGTTTTCCATGAGGATCTTTCTGAATGGCGCAAACTGACTAAAATAACAAGCATGGATTTCATCTCAACACATGATCGTCTCAAGTTAAAGATTATAAAGTATCCAGTTGAAATGAATAAGGTGGTATTGAACTGAAGAAAACAATGCATATGATTTTCTCGTAAATCACCAGGGTAGTGACGGAAAAAAGTGATGATGCCACGCCAATGGACTGCAAGCGAAGGATTAATAAGCAGTGGAGTGGCAGAAGCATTAACCAAACTTTTCAACCAGCATCAAGAATTTCACCAAATTTGCAGCGATCGCAATTACTACATCCTCCGTCTCATTTGATTTATACGTCAATCACAATATGCAGGAAAACAGAAAAAACGTATACAATCAAATGGAACGGAGAAAATATTAATCACTGCCAGTTCAACAACCAAAAACAAGCATTACGAAATGCAATTACTACCTCTGTCCTAATCATTTGTTTAGCTTTGATTAAACGAAATCTCGCAAAAGAGTAAACAAAAAAACGATCAGACGAATGAAATAATCAACAAAACCACCAGATTCAACAAACAAATACTAGTATTAGAGAGTAATTAAATAACATAACATCACGAAATCGCGTTCTTTAATCCATTAAACCGGAAACAAAACACAATTAATTAAAAACAAAAACACAAACGATCCGAGATAATAACAAGAACAAGATTAAGAACAAAACCCTAAATCCCCAAATTGATTTGAATCAATCAGCCCTAGATTTCAACCTCTCAACCCTAACATTCAACTGCTCAACCTTAACAACCAAAGCAGTAACAGAATACAAAATCCAATAAAACATCAAGGCAGCAGCAATCAACAGCGCATTCCTCTGAGACTTCATAATCGATTTCTGATGACGAAGAAACTCGGACGGAGTACACGAGTCAGCCTCACAACTCGGACGATTCTCGTATTTCCAGTAAATATCCATGAGAAGGAAGAGACAAAAAGGAACAATTGAAAGAAACGGTTTGAGAAGATTACGTGTTACGGAGATTAATCCTTTGCGTAAAGGATCTAGACCTGGAAGAGTGAGAAGAAGGACCATGATTGCTTCAGCTGCTGCTGCGTAGCCTAGTACTATCCATTCTAACGCCATTGATGAAGATTTGATCAAGGTCTGATGAAGGTTTGATGATGGAGGAAGGTATTTGGATCTGGAGATATTATGGAGGAAGGAAGGTGTTTGTTTGTTTGTTTATAGGAAAGGAGGGAGTGAGTGACACGTTTTTTGAAGCGGAGAATTACACGCGGGTTGTACGGAGTAGATTGTTGGGACTAAGCAATTGTTATTATGACATCCACCTTCTTTTATGACCGACCTTAACTACTGATATAGTAGTGATATCCGTCACAAGCTTGTGACGAGTTAAATAAAACTCACATGGAAAGATAAGACAAATTCTTTGTGACTCCCCCAATGGCACTTTAATTTTGTTTTATCTAGTCATGTGGGTGATAATTGACCCGTCACAACGTCACAAGTTTGTACCCGTCACAAGGGAGACTTATTGGACCTAATTAAGTAATTAACACAAAATCTCACTTTAGACGGATTGTGGCGGGGTCAAAATATGTGACCACTTACATAATAAGACAAACAATGGATGGGATGGTGGGGATTAATATTTATGCAAAAATGAGATTATTTGACTCGTCTACATGTTTAAACGGATATACGAACTACCTGTCTACAATGAGACTAATTGTCTTATTAATATGATCTGATCTGAATGTTTATTGTTGCATATACTTTCTATTATTCATAAAAATCTTGATAATAATAGACTTGAAAATTATCTTATCCGACCCGATCTGACACGAATTCTTGCAAAGCAGATAATGATCCAGCTTGAGCTTCCCGAACCAATTGACCCTTTTATAAGGTTTAGTTTTGTGTGTGACGCGTGTGGAGCGTGGACCTAGTTAAAATTGGTCGGAAGTAAATGAACCCCTAAAATGACTCAACGTGAAACGACCTTATGTGAACCGAATGATTACAAACCCCAACTGATATGACCACCGATTTATGGGGTTAGCTCGTTTATCAGGTCTACAAGGTTGTTATAAAACATGTCACTAAGCGTAGTCTAAAATATAGGTACTTTCGAGTTTCATCACATGAACTATTCAATAAAAAACGAGCTACTCGAATTCAAACCAATACATAGGACAATTTTTTTTTTTTTTTTTTGGGGCAGCCGTAAAAAGAAATTTTATACAGACTCACTGTAGGACAATTGTGTAGACATCCACAACTTTTTTTTTTCAATTTACCTAATGGCATTACAAGTGCGTCCCATGACTTTAAATTTAGGTTTGCAGATGACCCTCTAAACGTGGTGAGAACTAACTTCGTCTATGTTCATTTGTTTTTATCTTAAGATTTGTTCAGATTGTCAGTAATTATAACAAACATGCCATCACAATAATGTTACGACCGACTAGTTTTTTCAACACTTTAGAGGCATCATTCTGACAAGTAGATTTACTCGAACTCAAAAATACAACTTTTTCTTCGAAAAATTCTTCGAATCCTTGTGTGCTCCGCGAATGAAGTACATCGCTAGATGGTTTAACGAACATCTGCAGTTGAAACTCATAGAACCATAATTAACCCAATGCAATGCAAGTCATAATTAACAGTTCACCTAATTATACAAAATACATAGGTAAACACAACTATCCTAATCACTTCCTGCAAATCTAATACTCGTATCATAAAAGATTCAATTACATAAATACAACACTTTACAACAACATGCCGGAATAAGAGGAGGACTGCTACATGATCCTCCTTTATGTACTACCTCGCCTTGTTCTCCATTATTGTGATGAAAATGAAGGTGTGTCAGCTTCTTGGATAAGTCATGGGGCGAGAAAGAGGGTTGTGATCGTCAGCTGCCCATCAAGGGCATTCTGCAAACTAAAGCGACAATGTCCTATCGCAGTACGCTCTACAGTGTGCCAATATGTTTATTGTATCATCTCTCTTGGCACTTGAATGCATGACATTAGTGTTAGGACATAGGATTGGGTACAAACTTGGGATGTGTAGCAGCATAAATGGAGGAATTCACATCAGTTGTAAGGTGAGAAAGAAGATGCTGTACGTCTGGTCGCAAATTTTCCAACGCTCGACTGAAGAGTATCAGAACCTCAGCTCTTGGCTTACTTGTTGATTGGACTGGCCCACCTTGTCCCTCATAGTGGATAACATGATGACTGAAAACCGAGTATGGTATAGTAAGTGGTGCAGAAATAAACTTATAGAGTTCGCCTTCTCATTCATACATACATTCCACTTTCGCATATATTCAATAATTTAGCAGGATCAAAAACACTAATACCTAAATTTTCAGTACAAAGGAGTAAAGAAGATATTTCTGCAATAGAGGGAGAAATAAAAACGTAGGCAAGTACTTACAGGAAATCGATAATGTCGACTATCTCCGATGCCTGAGCAGGAACTAATGGTTGTGCTGTCTTCCCAAAGACGTCCACTATTGCACCAAGTAGCAAAGAGAGAGTCTACACGAGATATGAAGGGGTAACCAAATGTTATGTGGGCCATAGAAGGATATGTGGAGAAAGAGGGGGACATGGAAGGGCCAGCAGAATAAAGTGAGGCACGGTTTGCAGTTTTAGGTCTTGACAAATAAGCAGACAGCCGGGAAAAAAAAGGATATGATTGGGGAATCAAGATACCAATGTCGATGCAAATTTTGTTAACATTTAATTAGTTAAAATGCAAACGAGCAATTTTTCAAGCATTGATTCACGAGTAAAATAGATAGCACGGCAATTAACACCATATTTTACACACTAGTTTCTGAAGGTACATGAGTTCCTTACCTTGGCAAAAAGTGTATGAGCATTTGCAAGCCTCGGGAGTAATGGACCCATTATTCGGAACACTATTCTCAACATAGCTACTGAAGTTACTGGTCTAAGTTGCTTAACAATGACATGGGCCCCCTCCAACCATTCTTGTGGAAGATTGCTGAAGAATGAATGAATCAAGCCAACAATGTTACCTGCATAATTGAAAACTAGTAAGAACCTAAAAACTAACATGGTTCATTCAAAATTTGACACTCCTAAAAGTTTCAATGCTCCATTGCAACATTTAACCACAAAGAACAAGTGCATTTTGCATTAGGAAACATTACAACAGCATTAACCCAATGCCTCAATGGATCCCGCAAATTGCGGGGTAGGGGTGTCGGGTGTACGCTACCTTACCCTTGTGTTAGGAAAACATTCTTAGAAATTCATTCATTCACACACTAATTTGATTACTGTAATTATTTGACATAAGAATGTGGACAAAATTTTCTGGTGTTCAAAAAAGTCCTTGTGAAAATTGAAAATTTTAACTGTAAAATAGCATAAATATATTACCTATTGCTGTTGATGTATTATCTTGAGCGGCCCACGTTGGATCCAACAAAGCATAATTTACAGTTGAATCTAGCTCACTAGGAGACCTTTTGCCATCACTGAGCCACCAACTCTCTTTAACAAGACGCGCCACCTCAAGATACAATTGCACATGAAAATCTTGTGGAAGCTGGGCAAGCAAAAGACCACAAGCTTGAATCAATAAGCAAGATAGCTGTTGACACGTATACCCACTCCGTGAGACAAAATTTGACGTATTTAGCCCTGAAACTGGCGCTGTGGGTCTGCTTGCATTCATGGAATCTGTGCTTCCGCCAGAAGGGGAAGTTGGTAGAACAGACGTTTGTCCAGAAACATTTGACGTTCCATGCAAACCATTGCTGGACTGAATAAGCGTTGGTTGTATATGAACAACAACTTGAACCAGTGAGGCCACACTTTGTGCAGCTGAAACTGGAAGAGAAAGCAATTCTATAACTGCCGTTTCAAGCACCAGTTGTGTGTAGGTACCAGGATCTTGTATCTGATAGAAAGCCTTCTGAACCTCAGAAGCACTTGTTGCGCCAGGCTGACTTGTAGCGGGTGTCTTGTTCAGTGGACCACGAGCTGAAAGATGTGAAACGTCTACGAGAGACCCTGTCTTTGAGGAGCTACTGAGAGGAGGAATGACATTATTTACCAGGCCCAGCAACAGGGAAGCAAAATAATCCGGAGGTGGGCACGTTGCAGAATTTGACGGAGCAATGTGCTGTGGAAATGACTCTGAAAATGGAATCTGAACCGAAGCTTGCATTAGAAAGGGAATAGCAATCATACACTACCTCAGTGCCTCAACCGCAAGTGGCGGGGAGTGCTCAAGCAAAAAGAGGTTATTTGCGGGTGAATTATGATGAAAATTGCATCGCATCAGCATTCTCCTACTTTAAGCTACAAGAAGCAGAAAGTGTGTACCAATTTGCTTATCCAAGGCCGGAGAATAGTGAGTCTTTCACCCCATTGGAAATAGTCATCATAATTCATATATCATGATGAGGATAGAAAGAAAAGATGATACAAAATATTTTTTTTAGAAAAAGAAAAATTCTAACCTTCGGAATATCAAGCACATGCAAAATCCGAACAATAAGCTTTCCTGGAAGAAGACCATAGAAATATGCCAATATATCACGGACAAATGTAAATCGCAGAGGATGGTAAGCCAGCAGCTGCTTGTAGTTCGCTAAAACTCTCTCAGCCAGGTCTGTAGCATCATTTTCAATCAGTCGATATACCACCAAAGGAATAACAGGCAGCAAACGTGCGGCAATATCATCGAAAAATACAGGAAACCTGCAAAATAAGTAAACGTGTCATTCTGTAATACGACTAAGAACACTTTCAAATGATTTCAATTTTCACGTCTCAGAATGTATGTTCAAAGTCAGCTCTGCCACAACTGAAATGGCATTTATGAACAGAGTTTTGATGTCGCTCTGAAAGAACTTTGAAACTTAATTTCACGCAATCTTACCCTTGAATACCATCACATGTGAGAGTATTACATTTATATAGTGTCTAGTGAACATGGGTTTTCTGGTCACACCTATATCATTTTTATATACAAATTGTATAGATATTGTTTACTCTGTATCCCACAAATTGATGTTGGGTCCTTATGCCTTAGGATGTGTTTGGAATTTTGGATTGGGTGATTTGGAGGGAAAAGAAAGGGAGGGAGAGTTGGGGACTGAAAAGTCTTTGTTTGGATAGAAAATAAGGTTGGAGGAAAATGGAGGGGGGAAGAGATTTGGAGGGATCCATTTCCCCTCCTCCAAGGCAAATCAAAATCTCTCCATAAAGGCAAGATTTTGAAGGAAATTGTTTCCAAACACCCACTATCCATTTGCCCTCCCCTCCCGTTACTTCCTTTCTCTTGCCTATTGTGGAGAGATTTTGATTTGCCTTGGAGGAGGGAAAATGGATCCCTACAAATCTCTCCCCCTCCATTTCCCTCCACCATTTTTTTCTATCCAAACAAGAGATTTTCAATCCCCTACTCTCCCTCCCTTTCCTTTTCCTCCAAATCTCTCAATCCAAACACACCCTTAGTGTCAAATCTCAGTCTTACTCTTGAATCATAAACTTATCGGAGAAGCCACCAGTCCCAATTATTCATATATATAGGTTATTAGCTCAACAATGTCAAATAACTTATTGGTGCTTGTGTTTTAAATTGATAGTCTGGCCAAACAAAACAAAGACCTCTAATAAGCATATCAGTAAAGCGCCAACTGCTAAAACAGCACACTCGGCTTTCAGAAACACTTTGGTGGTATTTAACTTCACATCATCTATTAGTAGAGCATAATACGTAAAGCAGCAACAAAGAATCAAAGATCACCTATCCTTCCAAGAGAGATAATTGCCCAGGGCCTTCTGCAGATCCATACGTTTGAAGATTCCTGAATGAAGCCAATGCTCAGGAGGACCACGAGTCATGAAGAACAATCGCATTCTTTGATGAAGCTCTTGTCTTTCAAAAAGACTAATCTACAACCCATGTTGGAAAACAAGTAAATTACCATGTCAAGATCGAAAATACGGAGTGAACTTTAGTGCTAGGCAAACTAGAGTAGTTTGTAGAGTTTGTATGACCTCGGAGAATTAGGGCAAACATGTGTTGGCTAGAAGAACTATTTGGTTTCATGCTTAACGGAAGCAGACAAAATTAAGTATACTTGTATAGTCCACACTCAACAGTAATGACCGAGAACTTTACTGCAGTAATGATCAATTGGTTCTTCAGGATCTTTGTCTACACATGCTTAAAGGGGTTGTTTGGCGGCTTATTTTTGTAGAGAATACAACCTTATTCATCGTCATTCTATGACAAATTTAGTTCCAAATTTCTAATTATTAACTTCATTAAATCACAGATGTCTGAATATACACTACAAAATACGAAGTAGCTGTTTTAAGAGCTTGGATCCCTGACATGCAGATAAAGCCCACATATCTCAAATGACAATGATAACAACAGCAAATATTATTTACTGACAACTCACCACAATGTGCAAAGCATGCAGATCATCATCGCGATCAATCAATGCGAGGACTAAAATATCCAATGGAAGCAACTCGTGAGTCCAAACAAAGAATGCCAGATTGGCAGAAGCTTTTGTAAGAAGATCCTATAAAAGAAAAACAGTTTAACTTTCTTGTTCACTAATAGTATTACAGAATAATATACGTGTTTTCAAAACTATCACCTGCAAGGGATGACCACGCTGAAGTTCCACGTGAATCTGATGGAGCAGAACATCCACCATGGTGTAAATATTTGCAGTCACTTCTTCGGGAGAAAATTCTCTCAACACACGTGCCTGCAGTTGTTCCATAGAAAGGTTAAAAAATAGTTCATAGGAGTATAATTTATAAAAATCGAGCGATTTCACATGATTAACACTTATGCATCCTCAACAAATAAGCTTTTGCAAAGCATGGTACAATAATGTCCTCATTACATATATGGGACGGACTTTACTTAATGGGGGCTGCCATTAGATAACGAGACGGCAATCACAAAATGAAATTTTAAGTTGTCTGTTAATTTAGTTCACTTTTTAGAATACCCGTAAGGAAAGGGCTGATATTTTTTAGTCTTAGTCTTCATTTACGATACTCATTCTTAGTCTTCATTTATGTTACCTTTAAATTAAAAAAAATGGTAAATGAAAGCGGATTGCATGTATTTGAGAAAAACAGAAAAGGAACATAGGCTACCGACATTAAAAATCAACTCAAATTTTAAAAATCAAGTTAAAAACTAAAAGGCATTTGGCAAACGTTTCGGAAATTTCATCCAGCATCATCTGCGGGCCATTATGACATTTTAGCATACACATCATGATTCACGGCCACTACCATTCACAACATACCACATTTTCATACCATGTTTCGTAAAAAAGAAATAGGAGAGAATTTTGATTACCAAGTTTGCACTATTTATATTTTCAGGGTGTCCATGCATCAATATCCAAGCACCAGCACAAAGATATTGGCGGTGTTGAGGAAAACTGTGACTGATGTATGTCACGACATAGGTAGGATCAGCTGATGGTGAAAGGAGTTGTGTACATTGATTGATAACAGTTGTCTCTGCCTGCCAAAACAGTCAGTATTTTAGTATCAAGCCATTTTGACAAACACAAATTACACAAATATAAATGCAACATAAACAATTGATTTACAAAGGCAATATAGTACCATTATCTCAATAAAGAAGCTAAAGAAAAAAAAAAGATGGTAAGTTGCATTAAATAATGTTCATTATAGTTAGATAGAAAGCTCGTGAGCATTCTCCATTACAGGGACAGAGATTTCAGACTTGTAACCAGATGAAGAGACTGTTAAACTTGAACATAGAGAGAAAAGGTTAACAACCTGTTGCCATGCTTGAATTGCCAGTCCCCTTTTGTCTACTCGGCCAACCAATATATCACGTAGAACAGGAGGGAAATAACGTAGAGTTTTGTCAGACCATGTGTGCTGACTACTTGACAATATCTGTTCCACCATAGCTGGAAGATAAAGCAAGTGCTCAGCCTCAGCTATTCCACGTGTCTTGATTATAATAGCAAGAGAAACAATAGCAATACGGTTCAATGTTTCCGTGAATTCAGTAGGTCCCTGCAGTGAATAAAAACAGAATTAAAAATAATGTACTTCAAGCATGAGGAAATGAAAGTTAACAGTAACTAAAAACACATATCATCCCACCTTTCCCTCTTTCTTTACAGAAAAGAAATCTCTCAGGGAGAGGATCAGATTAATGCAAAGATTTTCAGCCAATCTAAATACACGATGTTCACCACGTTTCCCTTTCAAGGCCGCAACAATTTTTGTGACGTCATACATTAAGCTTTTGTTCTTCCCTTCATATCTACAAAAACATACAATTCATTTATCTCCATACAAAAATAAGACGTCAAATCGTAAATAAGACTATTGAATAGGAACCCTATAACTAGGCTGTAGGCATACTAGGAAAAAGCCTATTAGCAATATGAATGGCTCCAAATGGATTGTCTGCACACCAATCCGAAGGGCAAATTAGGCTCTTAAGGCTGGAGCCGGGAACTCAATCAAAGAGAGATTCTCTTTTGCCGAGGGAACTATTACTTGTAGTTCAAGTTTACCTACGCTGCTCCCCTTCGATGCGAAGGTTGAGCCTATTTGATCACTGACCCCAATCGCCAAGGAAAGTTGAATCCCACAGGTACAAACGCGAGGGTACGAAAGGATAGTTATTCAAAGCATCGAAAAAGAAAAGGGTTTCATAATGGATTTAGGAGCTACTGACATAATGGAAATGGGATGAGTATGATAAACTAACCCCATGGAGCGGTTAACTCCTCAGATGAATGGATTGGATATAGCCAAGAGTGGAAAAAATTACTAAAATGTCCCTTTAACCAAATATACTCACCGATAGAGTGGAAGCAACCGGTAGTTCAATATTTCAAGCACCAAAAGTGTCACAACTGGCTTGCTCAATGTGCCTGGATTCCTTTGAGTCAAATGCTGCAAGAAGTATGCATAACATGTTAGCACACATGCTTATAAAAACTCCTAAAGAGTTGGACAATCAACAAATACCTATCGTAAAAACTAAAAACCCTCTCCTTGCAGCTCCCTAATAATTAATTTTAACTCTATGCGCATATTACAGTGGCTAACATCAATCCACAGCTGTCATATTGAGGCGGAAAATTAACACAATAAAAATGTTGCAAGATAGGCATATAAATATTTGTGAAGAAAAGAAATGAAAACTAAAAAAAAAGTCTAGAACAATCATTTGGATAAAAAAGAAGAAATTTAAACCAGAGATATAAGTGAAAAGAAATTTTGAGGAAAACTTTATACAAAACCTTGGGATAAATAACAGAATACGGTGAATGAAAGAAAAATTTACTCCAACAATCAACAAAAATAGAAGTAAAATAATCAAATTAGACAAAATAGAGTAAAACTCCATCATCCAGATGAATTCTTCCTTCCAACACCGTATTTTCTTCAATCCCAGATATACATATATACCTATACCACTCTTCTATCCAGTTTTTGTCAAATATTCCCCTACCCTCACGATCTTGTCTCTCTCCCACATTTTAAACCCTCCAAGGTCATAGGAGCATTGAAGATACTTACACTGAAATGTGAACGGAACAATGAATGAGGGGCAATAAGAAGTAAGCGTGCATAGGTTTCAACCATTGAAATGCTAGGAATGACCTGCAAAGGCAACCAATAATTCATAGAGTAGTCAACATCTCGCAACAGAAAAGCTTGACCTATGCCCTAGGGGACTTTAAAAAAAGACTATTAAAAATCTCGATCAATAAGCCATGTCTCGATACATATGCTTTGCTTCTCGAATTTGTTTATTCCAAAGTAGAGTCACAACAGAATATTACCATTTAACTCACTAAATATAGAAGATGATCAAATATTTCAGGACAAACCAATATGGAAACATGATCAGTGTTTTGGTTAGCAAACCAATTCGATAATATTACCATTTAACTCACTAAAAAATTGAATGATGTACCAAGCAAATTTAGAACAGCAATCAGAATAGCAATCAGCACTGAGCACAGGATCATAAACTAAATTTACAAAGGTTTCTGAAAAATACGCAAGGAACAAGGTCAACCACGAGATACAAAACTCAACGGCAAGGTTTTGAAACCTTTGAGCAGAATAGCTTGGATGATCTTTATCGTACCATGAATAAAAATTATCTTAATGAAACCCAGCATAAGTAAAATCATTACCGCATAAATAATTGCTTAATACCTGTCCAGAGAATAAAGATTCTTCCATTTGATATGCAAGTTTCATGCACAGTTTAATTGAAAATCCAGAAAGTAGTGATATAGACAGAGGGGTTGTTTCCCGCATCACTACCAGTCTCTCATTAGGCTGTATATTGGAGATTTGTAAAACTTCTGTCCCAGCAGCACTAAGCCAATTCATTACCATCTCACAAGCGGGCTGTGTCATTGTATAAGATACTACCCAAAACATGCCTACTGATTTGTCATCCATATTCATGTAATCGAGCATCCTTTCACCTAAATTCACAAAGTGCGACGATAAGTGATATGAGCGCAGAAGCAGGCTTGGGATTCAGGACTATTTTGAATGAAGGGTGTGAAACTACGTTTTTCTAAACCTCCTTCCTTTTGTAACTTTTTTTTTTTCACAATTCCTACCAAGAAAAGCCCTCAAAGACAACCTAGCAAAAGTCAGTTTTGGCAAAAAAAAAAAAATATATACTCAAAAAGATAAATGAGTTTGCAAAAATGTTGCTTCGACAATTTGCTTTGATCGCGTGTCGGGTATCCGACACTTCACTTTGTTCCAGTGTCGCGCATCCGACAGTCCGACACTTCATTTTTTACCAAAAAATTGAAAAATTTGCGGTAAAAAACTGTATCCAACACTCTGATACCGTGTCATGTCCGACACTTGCAGCTGAGCCACATTAGCATAGTCCTCACCTAATCAATTTAAAAATGTAGCACACCAGAGCTATGAACAGGAGTTACCTTTGCTAACTTGCCTCCACCATTCATCTATTTGCTTCCCTTTCTGGAGCTGCTCTGGATTTAAATGATCTCTGGTTAAGGTATTCTGAGACCAAATCCACAAGGTCTGGGAGCTGGTTATAAACTCAAGCAGTATACTCTGAGGGCTACGAGGATCAGAGCTTTTTTCTTCCCTGTGAAATGATAATAATTTTCTTGTGGTTTCTACCTGCAAAATGATGAACAAAAATACCACTTATTTTCAATGAAAAATAATATTCAGCCCAAAGCAGTGAAATGGTGATCCAAAAGCCGTCGTGAGGATGGTGATTCGTACGGGATTCAGAAGAGCGTTGTTTGCTATTTTCTGGTGCATTTGGTCGGAGCAGGATTCCGTTTAATTTCAGGGATTACAAAAAGTAAATAATAACTTTTGGCAGTAATAGTTCGTCTGGCTTTGCTTCGGTCTATATAAAGTAATATAGGGTATTAAAATTAAATTCCTTCAATTAAAGGAGTGCTGTATAAAGGTATTTCACTGAGGACAACTTGTTCTCTATCGCCCCTGGAAAGCTTTAGATAACTTTTTTTTTATTAATGATATGTTGTCACTTACAAGCACATAGTGAAACAAACTCGTGATAAATAAGACCTCATATTCAAATAAGTAGTTTTTGCTCCCTCCCCCATCTAGCGTAACATTTGAGGGAAGAACTCAAATACCTTTCTGGAATCAGTATTAAGAGCATTCATTACAAGCTCGACACGAATAATCTGTCCAAGCAGCCAGGTGACATGGTTGGTTCGCAGAATACTTTCATCATCTTCTATGATACGCGAAACCAGCTTGTCCACAAAATCGACAAAGTCAATGCAACCACTTTTCATCAAAAAGAAGAATATATCGGAAAAGATAAGCCACTCTTGCCAGCAGTTCACATCTGAAGACAAAAGCATCAATTAGGCCACTAAAATTGCCAACATTTAAGACAAAAACTAGGAAGAGTAAGAAGAATAAAAATATAAAGTTACCCAATTTTAAAGCAAGTGGGAATGGATATAGTAGAAATTCCTTAAGGGTGTTTGTCTTTTCAAAGTGAATTTCTAACCATATAACGAAATGTAGTGAATTGGTCTGGAAGGACCAAATGACCAAATGAAACATGCAGACACTCCAACATAATGGAGGAAATCTCAACTCATTTCGGACCATAGCTTAATTGTTGTAATGGCATGGCTGAATTGATTGAGTCGACCGAATAATCAGTGAATCAATTTATTTTTGGAGAAAGTATTCTATAAACTGAAGCAGCGGCTACAACCTTATTTGTTCTTACACCATTCTAGTACTTGCGTGCATAAATGCTTTTTGGCTCGTCCCTAATCGTCATTTTGTGGAAAACAAGTGGCATACTCAAAGAACTCAGCTGAACCTTCTTAGACCACAATTCACCCATTCTTACACCCACAAAGTATTCTCAAACCAAGAATCTATAGCGATATTCCTTTTAGATCGTCCACTACCTAACCCTTAGGGTAGTATTGCATGACATATCATAGTTTTTTCCAATTTAATTAGACTTAAATCAATCTTAACCGAATTAAAAGAGTATTAGGCTACGAACACATTCACAATGGCGGGCAACGTATTACAAAAATTATTTACCCAGTCAAGTAGATGTTGTCAGACTCCCATGATATTCTTTATCGTCATGCACCAAGTTTCTAGTTAGGTTTTGCAAAAATAAAAATTACTCACATCTTTCAAAAACAGAACAAAAATGCAGTTTTGTAATCTTTTTTTTCATATTCGCTTTTCTATTCTTATATGTTCATGATGTGAGAAATCTGGAAGACATAAGAGAAAAAGATATAGACTCTTGCCTGAGTTAGTCAACTTTAATAGTTCGACAATCCTGTCAATAGTCGCCTCACAAATCATTTCACAAGTGAAAACAGCACCGGGAGTGGATACAATTGACTGCGGTCTGTAACACGACGCTACAAGAAGCACACGCTTCCACCAATCTGGCGACGGAGTTGTGCGTAAAGCATGCCTAATACATCGCAAAGCTCTATCCCAATCTAAACTGCCTTTCTGGATACAAGATGCCAATTCCTGTTAAATAAAAATCAAAACATTAGTGACAAGACCACCCTAGACACCACAATAAAAGAGGCTCTTCTAATATCCAAGCTGAGAGAAAAGTAAAGTATCAGCAAATTTCTCTAGCTAATAGACTGGAACTGATAGTGGCAATGGCTTCTGCAGGAAAACGATGGCCTGAGCAAACTCTGAATTGAGTTTGTCCGCTAAAATGGTAACATCACCAACAACCCTAGATATGAAGAGTAAAATCTACGCCTCTGCGAGATATATCACTACGCCCATACAAGGACTTTAACAAGCAAAAGACACAGAACTACACAGCATGAAGACGTAAGTATTGTCCCTCATTCTTTGTTTCTTAAAAACAAATCCGCTAAAGAAGGTTTACAAGTTGTCCAACACTCCAACTTGCTGACTTGCTTTAGAATTGGGAGGGCTGGGGCAGCTTCTACAATCTATGGATCTACTGACCATATTGTTAATCATGTCATTTTTTACTGTAAAGCAAATTTTCAAAAAACCTGGGAAAACAAACAGATTCACCTGGGAAAGCTCTGATTTTCACTCTCCTCTCTTAATAATTATCTTCGGCATAAAGACTAGATAATGTGCTGAGCATTTTACATTTTACCCCACCCTTGCCACGCCTAGGAGGGAAACATTTTCAGAGGCTGTGAGTGGATCACATAGACATTGGCAATACAATATAGAATGAAACAGTAGCTTAAGTTTAACAAGAACAATCCGTCAAACTGATGAATCTTATGAATTGTCCACCTAATCTTACAAGAGACAGAAAAAAAAGCTACGATGAACAACCAGACTCTCATTAGCTTTTGACATTAGATAACTCTAATACTTAGCTTTTGGGTTTACTGCATTTCGAAATGGCACAATTTTTAAGAAAGAGAAAAGTAAGAGGGTATAAATTTCACAAAAAGGGTTTTCTGACAAGTGGCAATATTTGAAGGCAAGTGGATGAGTGGTAATTCGATTTTTGTATGGGTGGTTTTCTGCCGTTTTATTAAAGGGCACTTCCATTCCTAAATGATATGTAGAGAGTCCAAATAAATGGACGAAAAGGAAAATGCAGTAAATCCAAAGGAATTAAGGGAGTGTTACGTTGTATGAAAGAGTACATATTAGATTTTGTGGAGCAAATATTGAAGAGATATTCAGCCATTAAAATGTTACTTTAGTAACTATGAAACAATCACCTCTCCATGCAATGGCTCCCCTAGAACACTTGGATATGTGATTGGCGAATAGCGCAAATTTGTTGCTGCTTCACCTCCTAAATGAGGGGTTGCCTGAGGCAAAAATCTTTGTGTGCCAAAAGTAGGGCAGTGCAGTTGGTGGTCTAACATCTGCATGTGCATCGCCATCATGTCCCGTCGTCTATGAATCTCCATTATAAGTGTAAACAAGGAATCGTCATCTGGTATATTTTCTATAAACTGCAAATCGCTGCGCAATAACTCATAGAATGGTACCCTGCACTTATCCTCCTTAACTAACAACCAAACAACATCTAAACAACTATGCAGCCATTCACTCAGAAACTTAACAGGCCTCCAAAATTTTGATACATTAGCATCATCAGTATCTTGATGTCTTTGATCCCAATTGACCAGCCAAGTAAGCATGTGATGTAAGATTTCAACATAAGTCACAGGCTTCAGACTAAAATCAAGACCGGTAAGGATGATTTTGCAGCACAGTAAACGTAGACTACTTATAGCACAATCCCTTGTAGATGAATCGGCCTTCGAGGACAATAATGAAGGGTTGCTAGAGATCTCGTTTAATTTTAAAGGTGACAGATTCATGGCAGGCGACGGATCATTGGCGGATTGGGCAGGTGATCCTATACCCTGAGCTGAAGTCAATGGAGAAGCAGGATTAGAGTGAAAAGTGGAAGAAAGAGGTAACACGCTTGTAGATGGCAACAACCCAGGTTGAGATGCAATATTTGATGCGGTACCTTGACTTCCTTGACCAAGGGCCATCTCAGCAGAGGACACAGCATTAAGAAGGGAAGGCAAAAAAGTGTCCCAATTTATATAAGATATAGAGCATAAGCTTTTCAGAGCAAACTGAAGAAATTCGGCTTGTGGCGAATGACTGCTACATTGCACAATCAAAGAAATTAAAACAGTTTCTGTCACCAAACGTAGCTGCTCTTGATCCTGTCAAAATGACATGTTTCCAGACTTGAGGTTAGATTAAGAATGGCAGAGGTAGAGAACATGAGGTGGGGGAAATCACAAGCTGTGTAACTGAAATTTTGGCAAAAACTTACGGGGTACTGCCTTAAAATTTGTTCAAAGTCAGAAACAAATTGATCATTTGGAGGAAGCTGTCTATTAAAAGCTGTTATGCGCTTCTGCGCCTTGTTCCTGGGAGAGAATTAAATCAGTTGACTTGTTCATGTACAAATGTCAGTTAAGACAAATACGGAGATTAAATGTCTGCAACGACAGCCATCACTGAAGTTACAAAAGGTATAGAGCAACCAGGCAGTGATATATACTTTTCATATACACATATATGTGAAAGCAATAAGTGGACAATTTTAGAAGGAAAAAAAAATGATTTGCATAGAGCAACTTGTATTCCGGTCGAAAGCAAATGCAACAGCAAAGGTGAGAGTAAACTGAGTATCCTAAAGAACGAGTATCCCACCATGGAGGAAACTGACTCCTGCTCCTTGAAACAAGATTCTCACTTCAAGTGAAGAACAAAACAGAATGATTTTCCAGGGGGGCCTCTTGGAGAAACACCGCATCTAATGCAACCTTAGTAAAATCTCTCCCATCGTCCCAAGGTACTAAATATAACGACACTGTATGTTTATTTATTTATTTTTTGTATGTGGGTAGCGAAACTGCATTGTAAGTCATGTAAGAGTTGTAACCACTTTAAAAACATCAAATTCACTGAACAACTAAACGCGGCTACTTGATGTCTTCTCCAAGGCGGTGATAAACCCAATCAACCAGCAATGGCATTGAGTCGTGCAGTGGCTAGGGGGCTAGCAAGGGCACTCATCCTCGCTGGACAATGAACAATTTGGAAGTTTTAGGTGAAATTTTCAAATCTTTTCCAAATTTACCTAATTACATCACCAATACGCCCCAGCCGGAATTATGTTCCCCCTAACTATAATCCTGAATATGCCATGGCAGTGATTCATGAACATGATTAAAAAGTGCTCATAAATTCAGAACTACCTCACTTCGACCAGTTTCGAGCTCTATTAAACGCAATTATCATCATTCGCAATGTTTATCATCATATAAAAACGGCAAATTCTCATTTAAGACGGACATATACATAGGCGCCAATAAAATTGAGCAACAAAATGCGCCCAACCACAGAATAAAACAAGCAAAACAGCTAAAAATCAAACTTACGGCGGATCACGAGCCGCTTCATCGTGTTTTTGGCGACCGCTCCTCTGAAATACCAATAACAATACAGAATTAAGAAAACTGAATTAAACTGCAACAACAATGGAAAACAGAAAAAATTTAAAAAAAAAATTAAAAAATCAAAAATTACCCCCAAGTAAAGATTGAAGAGATCAGTGATGACAGGTTTAGCAGGATGGAATTGATAAGATCTTAAAGAAGATGAAGATGCTCTTTGATTTTGCTCCATTAATTTGTGTTCTACAGACTACAGTTAAATTAAGGGTTTTGGAGATTAACGTTGTTGTGTTAGTGTTAACTTAATTTTGAGTCCACCGGGGACATGTAGTCATGTAGACAGTTTTGTTGTTGAAAATCACAAATTCTGGTTGTGGAGGGTCTTTTTAAAGCGATTTTTTTAAGCAACTGAAAGAGACGATTTGTAACGTGAGCGGCCTCAAATAAGATAAGATGGCTGAAATTGGCTACCCCTCCATCCAACTTTTTTTTTTCCACACCTTCGACCTTTTCTTAAGAGTCATTTTTCATTTTCGTCGCTTGAAGTTCAAGTTAATTTCACTTTGATATTCCGAGGTTTGGCTAATTGCGCTTTAAAATTTTTTAGGTTTTGGGATTTTTTTTCCCGAGTTTTCGAGTTTTGACAATATTTGTTCACTTTGTTGAACTAAAAACTAAAATAGTTGACATTTTCCAACATTATCAAATGCAAAACAGATGCTAAATTACGTATTAAGTGGAATTCTCACATAAATGATACGAGTATTATGCTAAAACATTAAATTTAATCATGAAATTTCACTTTAGATCACCAAAGTGACGAATAAGTCAGATCTATAACCACAAAAGTTAAATTGTCCGAAACTCAAAACACCAAAGCGAAAATTAGCTTAGACCTCCTGCCATTAAAGTGGAATCCCTTTTAAAATGTACTATTAGGCTTACAAGGCTCTATGAGAAATTGTTTGTACTAAGCGACTTCGCATAACTTTGGATTTCTATTTGTCTGTTGCGGAGCTGTAGTCAATCTCTTCAACCCACAACAATACCCCACCTAGCTTACCGTATCTTACTTATAACGGAAATGGACAATGGGACCTAGTTGAATAAAAATCAAAAAGAAATGAAAATTTATACGAACGCCGTTTTTGCAAGTCTGACAACATACCATCTAGCTTAAAGTTGTTTAACGGAACGTCTCATAGTTTTCACCTACCGAATGCCAAAATTGGACTCCATCCTTTAATAACATTTGTTGTTTTGGGGCTATTGGCGGTTGTAAGACGCAAAACAACTTATGAGTTTTACTTAAGGACTTAAACTCGAGACCGATGTTTTGTTTATTACAAATAAAATTCACATGTCACAAAGTAATTATTGAGGGGTAATATATGTAGCTTTTAAAAATTTTATGGATATATTATGTGCAAAAACTTGATTTAACAAGCTTTTCTTGTTTGATCGAGCTCTAGTATGAGTTTTATGCAAATTTTTTTTTTTTTTTTTTGGCAACGGTAAAAAAAAGTAACCTTACAGTCCCAATTTAGCTCTAGCTAGGTTATGGGCAACCTTATTGAAAATAAAATTACAACTTTCTATTAAACTAGTACGATAGATGATGTGTCCGGAAACTGCAACATGTTGGTGGAGAACGGTAGCTTGGACTTGAAATTCATTATGCACGGCTTCCACATGGCACGAGACTCCCAAAGACCATCGGGATAATTGCTCTAACAAGTAACGGGAACAAGATGTACTTACGCCACGAGGACGTAGAAAGGGAAAGGCGAGAACAAGCCAATTAGACTTGCCTCTAAAGGAGAAAAATCTCCTACATCTTGAAGAACCAACTTGATAGACCAAAGACCGAATCCAAAGTAACCGCGCCAATAGACGGACCAATACACAAATTGCTCCTCGACCAAACACCCAGCCATAAACACCATAGGAGACCATCCTAGGATACATCCAACATAGACCGTACACAACCTCACCCCGTCATTATTCTTATGATAGATTCTTATTATGAACAACAAAAGTAAAAACAGGCAAAGGGACAGCATGAAAATACTAAACGTCATGAGTAAACTGGAAGACGGAACCACCGCCTCCGACCCAAACCAACATCACAACCAAATCCCCATGAGCCGACCCGGGACACTCCTCATCGACCCCTGACCAAACCAGAAATCACACGCAACGATCGATCCACCGAAACAGGAGACTCAACAAAGAACATACAAAAGAAACCCATGGACAACACGAACAAGAGCACCCAAACATCAAGACCCGCAAAGAAACGAACGGCAACCGACTCCACCGACACAGACATGCATGCATGCAACCCAACAAAAGGAGTAGAAAACCCAACAACAAACCACCAGGCGGATCACATACACCCACAAAGACAACCGCAACCGTTTCACCATACAGTACCTCCCAGGACCACCAACAAACATGCCACCAGACCAAAAAAAAGGAAATGTGAACGATAGGTGGGGGAAATGGGGGGGATCACCATATCGGACACAAAACCCGACCACATAAGACAACATCGACATAATGAGCTATACTCATCGACACGACCACAAACAACCAGGGGTGGGGGAAATGGAGGGATCACCCCTGGGAAGAGAAAAACAACAACGGTGACAGGACAAGGTACCGCAGGTGTGGCAACGAAAAGGGTGAACACATACCCAGCCACGCGAAAGGTATTAAAACCAACACCAAAGACAACACTACTCCACCAAAGTTACATGCAAGGAGACCAAAAAAGAAGCAGCCGGAGAAGAAGGAGGAGGCCGGAAAGAAGCGGCCCGATCGCAAGGACCACGGAGAAACCGGATCAAAGCAGACCCAACCACCACCAAAAGGATCAGCAAGGGGCTCAAAGCCGTCACGATCATCACAGCCGACGATCGGGAAACCACAACCATGGAAAGACCAAAAAAGGGAAGGATCGATCAAAGGAAAGATGTGATTAAAACCGGCAGAGGGTAACAAAAAAAGGGGTGTATCTTTCGCCGGAGCCAGGCCAAGGGATGACCCAAACTCCGGCGAAAGGCCGGGAAGGATAGGGGTGGGAGTGATAGGTGAGGGGAAGACGGCGGCAACAAGGTTAGTTTATTTGGGTTTTTTTTAGAGAGAAAAGAAGAGAGATAAAGCGTGTGTATCAAGTTTATGTAAACTTGACATTCTATTAAGCCAAAGTCTTCTAACAGTTTTATGCAAATGACTAATGCTTTTCTGGATAATGACTTAAGGGGGAAAAGCATCCGGAAATAACTGATTTTTAGGGGAAAAAGCCATTGGCTAATTTTCTTTACGGAAAAAACTAATAAATTAGGGGAAGAAAGCATTCGTTAATTATGAAAGCATAAATAAAAAAGATTTATAATTGAAAACTTGACAAATCCGAATTTAATAATTTTTTACTCTGTTTATGATCAAGCAAATCACATAAGTGATCAAAAGGTCACTTGGTCAAATCCCCGGAGGCCTCAATATCTCACAAGTGAGTTTCAACACATAGTATGGAGAAGAGCTTGTACACTAACCACTCTCTAAGCCTAATGAGCATCCAAGTGAGGGTGTATTAAGATATTAAAATATTAATTAGATCTTAACCATCACATTAAACCTTTAGTTGAGACGGTTATCTCAACCGATCATAACCTTAGCCCTCACCTGATTTTCATATGAGGTCTACATAACAGAATAAAGTCGGACATAAAACGATCAGGCTAGACAAACTTAACTCAAGAGTAAAAAATAACAAATACTCCCTCTCATTCATAATAAGTGTCCCATTGTCCATTTTCGTTCGATCTGTTCACAATAATGTCTCATTGTCTATTTTTGGTAATGTTTTATACTTATTTTAATCACTTCAACCCACAACAATACCCCGCTTCACCCTATAACAATACTTATTTTAATCACTCCACTCACAATAATACCCCACATTACCTTCCATCTCGCCAATTACCTCACCTACTACAATACTTTACATTATTTAACTCATTTCCTTAATTCTTGTGTCATCCTCACAATAGGACACTTATTCACTTTACATTATTTAACTCATTTCATTAATTCTTGTGTCATCCTCAATAGGACACTTATTCCGAATGGGAGGGAAGTACAAAATTAAACCGAATACAAATACAATTACAATTATACAACCAACTACCAAGTCTCCAAAGTAGACTCGAAAACTAACCCTAACTTGAGAACCAAAGCACTCAAACACATACACACACATTCCCGCCAAAACCAGCATAAATACACTTCGATGATCACATTCCTCACAATTTAGGGATTACGGATTAACGAACCTTTTAGCTTGGCAACAATGGTGATGATGAATACGACACTGTTAGTCCTATTAAAACGCGCGGCGTTTAGTTGCTTGGGCTTTTTGCCTGTCAGGGAGGGGGAAGCACGTGATTTGGTTGAGCAGGAGTACACCAAGAAGGCGGTCACTGTCGAAACTATTTTTAATACGTTGATCGTTGTGGTGACGGTGTTGGTGTTGGTTTTTACCGTGGCTGAAAGTCCGAATGTTCCGGTTAGGGTTTGGGTTGGTGTGTATGCGGCCCAGTGTTTGATTCATGTGGTTTCGATTTGGTTCGAGTATTCGCGTGTGTCGAGGAGGAGAGAGATTGATTTGGAGGCTGCTAATGATAATGCTGCTGCTGCTGATTTTTTCGAAAGTTTGGCACAGGGGAGGTGAGGATTGATTAATCAACTTGATTTGGTCTTGATTTTCACTAATACTTGTGTAATGCAGTTTTACCTAAATTGTGTTGGCAATTTTAGGGTTTTCTGATTGTTTTTACGTGCAGTGGTGGAGCGAAGGGGGCTGGCTGCTCCCACAAATTTTTTGGTTAATTAGTGTTAATTAGCACAATAATTAGGTAATAAGCGTTCATTTGAACTTATTTGGGTCCATAGTGTCCACGTCATCACTTTTTATTTTTTTCCAATTTTTATATGAAACCGCTAAGAAACTTAGCGGCTTCACTTAGATATTTTTTTTAATATAAAAGGCAAAACCGCTAGGAATCTTAGCGGCTTACCATACCAGTATTATGATATTACACTGTACCAAAAGCAAAGTTGGAAAAATGTTTGGAGTAAAGCCGCTGAACTTCTCAGCGGCTTTGCTTTTAATTTTTTTTTTTTTTTTTTTTTTTTTAAGGATACAAATATTTTGACGATGACATTTTGTAAAGCCGCTAAGTTTCTTAGCGGTTTTGTATAAAAATTGAAAATATAAATAAAATGTGTTGACGTGGACACTATGAACCAAAATAAGTTCAA
>JAGPOY010000041.1:0-15045 GCA_018983105.1 Silene uniflora | reverse complement strand
TTTCTTTTTTTCTTCCAAAATCATACCCATGTTAGAGAAACAGAGTGCTAGAATTCTTTCCCCGAGGCCATTGCAAATGATGCTGACCGCTGGTTTTGGTTTGTCAAATTGCAGGGAGAGCATTCTCTGCCACAGCAGTACCTTCACATATTCAAGGATGGTCAATTTGTGACCACTCCAGTTTCTCACTCAGGCGCATAACATAAATACATAATCACAAACGAGGATTTAGGTTTTTCTTGAATTTATACTACGATTACTATCTCATCTAATTTTTCTAGTCTAGGCTAAGAAGTGCATATTCCTACTTCTGGCCTCTTCGGTTAATTATTATCAGTTTGTTTCACACACAATATAGTTTTGTATCTGGTGTTCCTTTTATTCTTATATTATTTTATTCGTCCTTCTGTTGTTATATGCAGTTTGTATGACTGTCGTGTCATGGGGATCCCAGGATCAGTCTTGTATGAATTCATAATTTGTATTTGTATGTCCTTGTTCCACATCTATATGAGGACTTTCTTTGTTCTTTTATCTCGTTCCCGCTGTCTTTATGTTGTGCTGCCTTCTGAATAGTGGTAGAGCCGTAGAGGATTGAACTGCAAAACTGAACTGAATTAGCTGTTTATCAGTATTTTCTGTAGTTTACTTAACCACATCGTCTGGAAAAGCAGTTCGGTTAACTGAGTCGTAGAAGCTGTCTCAAGACTTGAGCGGACTTTCATACCACTTCATCGGTATGGAAGTCTGCAAAAGTATTAAAAATTGACTCGTCTTGCTCCAAGTCTTCGGAAGTATGTGGTCTAAGTCTTCGACCTGTAGGAGTTTGTGGAATTGTGGGTCTAGTCGGATCAATTTTCCTTGTGGAAAATTAGTACTTCGTAAAAAATTGTGCGGTTGGTGAAATCCCATGGGCTCCCCATTTTCTGTTACTCGTCAACGTTGTTTAGTTGTATACTTTGTAAGATTGTATGAACCAAATTTTGGGTTATTTTAGCGTAGTACTGATTTGATATGTATTTTTGGCTTCAGAAAGGCCGCTTTCTAAATTTGATGCATCAAGCTTTCCGTTAATCAAGTGACGCAATTTAAATACTTGTCGTACTTGCACGAATCAAGTGATCCAACTTAAATAATCGCACTTAACATGTCCGTTTCGAAAGCCACACACGTATTAAAATTTGAGGATTTAATTAACATTACATTTGTATGTACCGACTAAACAAATTCGTTTAACTGTTGTGTAGCGGAAAGAATATGTTGCTTCCTTTCTAACAAATTGATTGACCACAAATTCTTGTTTAAAATGGATAGCGGTTTAAGACAATTAATTAGACACAAGAAATTGTGGTTAAGAGCTGAAAATAGCTGAGGGTAAGATTATTGGTAGTCTTGAGACAAGACTCTCTCAAAACTACCAATAATCTACCGAAAATTATCCAATTAATACATGCCATGTGTCATTTCTTTTTAGAAAAAAAAAAAAGAAGTAAATTGTAAAAGTAGAGTCTGAGGTGGGTCTGACGGATAATGTATAAAGTCTGAGGTGAGTCTGAGGTGGGTCTGAACAATAAAGAAACACAAATTCTTGTTTACATCCGTTGTATTTACAACGGAGGTATAAATCCATCCCAACTAACACCTTTTTTCGGGGTGATAGGGGGATACAAGCCTTCGTTATATTTTACAACGGTTATAAGCAAGACTAACTGATAAAGAAATAATAAAAGTTAGTGGAAAGCTGAGCTGGCAGAGTCTTAAGACTTTGGAGAGTCTTACGAATAATCTTACCTGGGAGTAGACCGACAAAAGACTTGGGGACAGTAGACTTCGGAGTCCCTTTTAAGTCTTGTTAAAGGGTACCCCGTACCCTTATTGTAGGAACCCGACATGAGGTCATCTCAGCCGACGTGGAGCCAAGCTGTCTATCAACCTCAACTACGTTAAATCATCCACCCACCTCCTCTTTCATGTATAGCATTGTTGAATCCAAACAAACCCCAGTAGTATACTCCAAACTCCCTTGCACTCCTAGCATATATTCTTTCCTTTTCCAACTATTTTCCCTTCTTGTTTTACTTTATTAAATAAAAACATTTTGATTAGTTATACTTACCATTATATCACATATCATAAATCATACATATATATTGACATACACCAACCAATAACTAAAGTTAGCTCATATTGTTGCATAACAGTAGCCATGGCAGTAAAGCTTCCTCACTTTTCTCTTCCTTTTATTATCTTCCTCATCTCATCATTTCTCCTTTCCATTGGTAAGTCCATCACAAATTATAGAATAAAACTGTCTTATCAGACGGTCCTTTGATTAGTTAAATACTCATTTATTAGTATTTACTTCAAATGAGTGTTTACCCTCGGTAAGTTTGCTGTTGATCAGAGTTTAATAAAAGCTGTCCGCTGATCATGTCTCATCTCCTGTCCTACTATCGATACAGTGTTTTATGATGTGTCATAAAATTAGTACATGGGACAGGAGATGAGAGACAATTATACGACACATGATCTTCCCTTGTAGACTTGTAGTATTAGAATATTGACCCTAGTCAAGTACTACAGTCTACGTCTGTCTCAGACATTTGTTTACCGTTTATATTATTCGTGAAGAGTATTTTATTCAAATGTAAACTAATGAGTTAAGATTGGAACTGCAGAAGCTCAATCTTTCTTAGGAGTGAACTATGGGCAGGTGGCGGACAACCTACCGCCACCAGAAGCCACAGTAAAGCTGCTAAAATCGACATCAATATCGAAAGTAAGGCTATACGGGGCAGACCCGGCAATGATACAGGCCTTAGCAAACACAGGAATAGGCATTGTAATAGGAGCAGCAAATGGAGATATTCCTGCACTTGCAACTGACCCGAATCATGCCGGTCAATGGGTTGCTTCTAATGTTATTCCTTTTTATCCTGCCAGTAATATTATCCTCATTACTGTTGGCAATGAAGTTATTACCTCAGGTTTTTCTTCATTTTCCTGCAACTTTTTAGAGTAACGGTTTTTCTAACGTGTGCAATAAGGGCACATGTTAATAAGCTAATTAGAGAAAGATTTTCAGGATTCTTTCACTAATTAGGGTAAATATGAGCTTGTAAATCAATTTTTCATGATATATTCTGAACAACCTTTCTTTAATTAGCTTATTAACAGAGTTACTTTTCTGTTCGGTCCAATTCACTGCATTTGGTCGAATAGGTGAGGGGGAATTTGAAAAATGTAGTGAATTGGACCGAAGAGGAGGAGTAGGAGTCAAGAAAAGTGAGATGTTGTTAAATAGGTTCTGTGAAATTTGGGTGGGTTGCTAATACTGGATGAGGCTGCGTACATCCGACCCTTTTTACTCTGCAATTTGCGGGAGTCGTTGAGGTTGTTAGGCATTAGGTTTATGGTGTAGTTGTTGATGGGTTTGTAAGAGTTAATCTGATTAATTATTGATCCAAGAACCCTAAAATTATTATGTAATGGTTAGAATAAAGAAAGGTGGAAACTTTAGAATATTTTCGAAAACTACTTTATTCTATGATGATCCAAATTGACTAATCTTTTGCGTGTAATTTAAAGCTAATTTGTTCTCTGTTACTCAATTAAGTACTATAGATTTGAAAGGGAAAAGGAAGAAAAAGAGGAAAAGTGTGATCTTGGAATTCCATATGCAATTATTGTATTAATACAGTGAATTATAAAGCACCAGATTCGGGAATATCAGCGCTGTTAATCTTACTACGGAGTATTACATTTGAATTTAGAAAGAAAGGCCTTTAGAATTTTAGATCATGACTTTATGGAGACAATGTTGAAATTCAGGAGACCAGAATCTGATCACCCAGCTAGTACCGGCGATGCAGAATATCCAAAATTCCCTAAACGGTGCGCAGCTTGGAGGCAAGATCAAGGTCTCAACAGTCAATTCAATGGCAGTGTTGGGTCAATCCGACCCGCCTTCAAGTGGTGCATTTAACTCATCATATGGAGCCACTATGAAAAGTTTGCTTGACTTCTTAAAGGCAAATGGGTCGCCCTTGACTATTAACCCGTATCCATTTTTCGCTTACCAGAGTGACCCGAGGCCTGAAACACTGGCATTTTGCCTTTTTCAGCCTAATGCAGGGCGGGTCGACTCAGGGACTAATATCAAGTATATGAACATGTTCGATGCCCAGGCAAGTTATTCTGCTTATAACTTAGTTTTGGATAAATTGGTGAGTTGATATTGACTGCACTTCATTTTAATGTGAAGTATATGGAGTAGCAATCATTCAATGCAACAATGCAATGTTTATTTAGGAAATTGGGTCATTCCGAAAGACCGAAACTACCTCTTTATATTGTTAACATTACAGTTAAGGCTAGGTATATCCGACCACCCCCTTGTAGCACTGGGGTCATATTTGGGGAGATAAAAGCCAAGGGTCAACAAGCATGAATCTTTTCCCCTTATTGATTGGATGGACCATCCGTCAATTAAGATGTGTCCTGGTTAAGGTTGATTACAGACTGTCCAAGTGATTTGTGCAATCAACACAGGGCCGATTTTGCATCATGGGGCTACAAGAGTGGAAAATACCACTCGTACTAGTACTATGTATGCATTATTGTGAAAAGTGTGAAAGGTAATTTGAAAAATGAGAACCTTTGCCATCATGTCATGTCATCTGTTACTCCAATTTTCCTTTTTTCCCTTTTCTTCTGGCATATGTGTGTGTCGCCTTGTCAGATACTTTACAGCGTCGCTCCCTTTACCAAGACTTTAACGATTCTTGATGAAGCATTCTTGATACTTCAAGCAGTGTTTGAGTAAAATAAAAATGAAATAGCCTAATTTCATGTATTGCTTTCGGAATAATTCGGTATGACAGTTTGAAGTTTGAACTTTCTAAGATCATTTGTTCGGTAAATAGAGGTTTTTTTTACTGCTTGAGATAACATACTACATTTTTCATTTTCTGCAATAGAATGCATATAAGAAGTGAGCATTCTGAATCCTGATATCTTGTGAATGTAAATTCAGACTGATATTCAGTCACAAGTTTCCATCTGAATAACATAGAATTCCATGATGACCGTCATGTTTGGTTAACAGCTAGAAACTTTTTCAGGTTGATGCAGTACATTCGGCCCTGAATGCAATGGGATACAAGGACGTCGAAATAGTGGTTGCTGAGACTGGGTGGGCATATGATGGAGACAGCAACGAAGTGGGAACTAGTGTAGAGAACGCTAAGGCTTACAATGGAGGCTTGATTAACCACCTTAGGTCTATGGTCGGAACCCCACTTATGCCCGGGAAATCTGTTGATACTTACATTTTTGCGCTTTATGATGAGGACCTGAAGCCTGGCCCAACCTCGGAGAGGTCATTTGGTCTCTTTAAGCCTGACTTATCGATGGCATATGATGTTGGGCTCTCCAAGAGTAGCAGCCAGGTAAGACATTGTACTTCAATTGTCGCATAAGTAATACTTGAATCGATTCATTGCAGTCAAATGTCGCGTAAGTATCAATATTGCCTATATGTTCAGTTTCGTAATAACTTATTTTCACCAAGTTTTCCTAACCGTCTTATTGGAAGACCGTCTTACCACAGTTTGTCTTATTGAACTATGAATGCTGATTGGTCATCATCTTGTAGGCTCCCTCCACAACTCCATCGACGCCCTCAACAAGTCCATCCACTCCCTCTACAACTCCAGCCCCGTCTACTACACCAGCAACTCCATCTCCAAAGCCAACTCAAGGGGGTTGGTGTGTACCAAAGCAAGGCGTCTCAGATGCTCAATTGCAAGCCAATCTTGACTACGCATGCGGCCACGGCGCTGACTGCAGCAAAATACAGCCTGGTGGGCCCTGCTTTGACCCCAACACAGTCGCTTCACATGCTGCATATGCAATGAATGTGTACTACCAGACGACTAGCAGGAATCCGTTGAGCTGTGATTTCCTTCAGACTGCTACAGTTACAGATACTAATCCTAGTAAGCTGATTATTATTGCTTCACTGACTTTATTTAGCGTCACTTCGTTAATCGTGCCTGGTCAGTGTCAATTCATGGAATCATGGGTCACCTCGAGTCAGGATTCGGGTTTAAGTGGCACAACTCAGGTCGTCAGTTATCGATTCTCCTGGTTTTGTCACCAACTCTATCTGGTTTTGGGCAGTCCAAGTTAGGCAATATTGTCGGCTCCACTGGTGGATCTGAGGGGCTAGTAGGGGTGCTCGCCCCGCTAGACAATGAATAATCCGCAAACTTCAGTTAAAATTTGCGAATTTTTTTTGAGTTTGCCTTGTGGTATTACTTTTTCGCCCCCTCTTAAAAAATTTAAACTACATTTTAACCACCCCTAAGTTCGTATCCATGCTTCGCCACTGCTGTTGACATATTGAATTTGCTCGTTACATTCAACAGTTCTACGTTTTAAAGAAGAGATGATGTATTTTATATCTTATGCTTCATTAGTATTAGCTTGAGACTAACTCAGTGTAACATATAGGTTACAATGGCTGTGTATACCCTGGTGGTGGAAGTAATACCCGGCTATCTTTAGGCGTTACCGCAAACAATTCTGTAGATAGAAGAGATGACAAAAGGCACTGGTGGTGGTTGTGTTATATGGTATTCCTCTTTCTCTTTTTAAGTAGTTAAGCTTCTGTAATTTCTCTGCCTTTTCCTTCATCGCTCACCTTTTAATAACGGAAGAAGGATGGCTGTAATAGTGTAATCATGTAAAGGAGACAATCTTCTGAGGTTGACGAAAAATGATGTTTAGCCCTGCGATGATGAATATGTTGATTACTCCGAAGCTAATTGTCATTTCTCCATCTTTTTCTTTATCATTCGCCTTCTCGACAAGGGAAGAAGGATGGCTGTAACAAATGATCTTGTGAGTAAAATGTTGTTTATGTACCACAAGTCATCACCATTTCCAATTCCCCCTGGACTCTGGCACTGACACATTTGATCAATCATCTCGACCGCATTAGTGACGCTTAATAAAGATGGTTCCTAACAATCGAATTTGAAACATGGGATTTATTCCGACTTTTCATTACCATATCTATGTTCTCTTTCAATGTTTCGCAACAAATGATTTTGACATTGTGCCTCGATAAGTCATCTTGAACGTATATTAAAACCTTTAAAGTTAAAATTCGCCTTCCATGATCATCTCGGCTCACCGTGTCATAATGAGTTCAAATGTGTAGAACATATAATAAACAACCTAAGACTACTGTAAACCGCACAAGTAAGACGTGTAATACATAATACTCCGTAAGTAATTACATACCCCTCTTCTCTTAATCATTTGTTTACCTTTGATTAAAAATCTAACAAATAATATAAAACGGTAAAAAAATACAAGGTAATTGAGATCGAGAGAGTAAATAAATAAAGTAAAACATCTATGCGAGTCCTATCAGGGAGTTGGGCCTGAATTGGAACTTGGAAGCCCATTTCATGACCTGTTTCAAACAATCAAACCACTTGAAAGTTAAAAGTAATGTACGTCCTAATACAAAACTATATAGATATACAAACTGGATGTATAATCAACAATTCCGATGTCGTCCAGCGGTTAGGATATCTGGCTTTCACCCAGGAGACCCGGGTTCGATTCCCGGCATCGGAACTTTTTTAAATATTCAAGGCTGTGGGCCTGTGGCTAAGATATATTCTTGCAACTTTGCATAAACCGTGTCATATATTGTTTAACTTTGTAAAGTACCTTTTCCGTTATACTCCCTCCATTCAACTCCACAAGGCCCTTTTCTTTTTTCACGTTTGCCAACGCGCGTTTTGCGCGATAAATACGGTTAGCTACGTATTTGAAAAAATTATTAAAATTATTAAAATTAGATATTTTTAATGTACTCGTAAAGACGAATCAAACAAAATCCCACATGAATATATTTTCACTTACGGATTGAGAGAAAATTGATAGTAAAGGCTCACTCGTGAATAGTGTCGAAAATAGATAATGGTCTTGTGGAGTTGAATGGAGGGAGTATATTTCTAAATGCAAGTACTTGGTTTTTTTTTCCAATTTAAAAAACATTGTATTGTAAGTTGTAAAACTCAATGAAAAATTTCTGTCATTCAACTGTGACTCTGAGGGATAAAAGAAACCATGGTGCTCTTATTTTGCCGATTTCAAATCGAATATGAATGAAATGTCAATATCAACTTGGCAATTTGCCTGAAAGTTGACGAGTCGATGAAACTTGAAATAAAAGTTACACAATCTAAGTAAAAATAATGAAGATATTTAGCGAGACGAGTACTAAATCAATAGCCCACTCACTAGTCACTATAAATACAATCGATCATCTCAGTACCGCCCTAATGTGCAATATTTGCACATTTTTATCGAAGGAACTTTGCGTAAACTTGAAGGGGAATATAAGGAGTTCAAGTAAAGCAGCTTGAATAGTAAGGTCTTCAATTCTACAACCATCAAAAAGTCTGCCACGCGATACAATTTCTCGTCCAAAAAGGCCAAAAGAAAGAATCTTCAAATTCAGCCACTTGCAACGATTTCATGGATAGTGTCACTAACTGCTTCGTCTTCTGATCTGACAGTAAGTTTCATGGCTACTTCTCGGCTTGAATCAAGACCGAATTGCAGACGGACAAGGACTTTAGCACTTCCCATGTATACACCAGAAAGCAAACATGTGTGCGACCTTGAATTTTTTGGGACTACTTCGGTGCCCTACGGATTACCAAAAAAAAAAAGGATCCATCAGTATCAACCAAATACTCTCACATGAATGCTAAATGAATAAATGATAATGCTTGCCATCCAAAAATTTATCGTTCTCATTCTACTTTGGTGGTCAACTGACTCAACTCGATTCCAATTATGATTAACTACGCGTATATTTTTACCATCACTTTTAGAAAAGCCGTTTTCAAAAATTGCAACCATTGTATACTACGTATACAGTTCACAGCGTACTTTGTTTGACCGCAAAGTCAGATGGGAACAACATAGATGGGATGGAGCAACGGTCTACAAGAATTAGAAGTTGAGTAACTAACTATGCTTAGTAGTTTTATTTAGGCCAACAGACAGGGTACTACAAGGATGCACTAAGTTTCATACGAGTAAGCAATGACATTATCTAGAAAGCAAAGAGGATAGATAGCAGAAACGAAGAAAATAAGTTACTCCTATAAACAATGTCATTTAATTGCTCCAAAACTGCTTATAAAAGCTTACCTCACAGGGTTGCATTCCAAGAAGACTGATGACAGCATTTACAGCATCTGCCAAGTTCTCTCGTGGGCCCAGGCCGTATTCATCAACCTTTTCGAAGTCTGCGCCTATGCTCTCCCACGCGTTTCTGAAATTAGAAACACCAACTCTCAACATGTAATCAGCTGCCACGACTTCTAAGTCTTCCAATTGATATTCTTCCTCCACGCCATCTTCCTCTGCGTCACCAGTTGATGGATCAACCTGAACTACCAAAAATATTAGTGTGTCATAAGTTCACAAATACGCATCCATCTGAAAACTAACTAATAAATATTCTAAGACAAGCATATACTTCATACACTAGACAGTACTTAGAATAGAAATAAAGGTACTTCTTCCAGGCCTCCATTCCCTTGACTAGATTTGGTTTCGAACATCATTTTAGGAGATGCTACCATGTAAAAAGGGCTGGTGCCCTCGCTCAGATAGGAGTGCTTTTGTGAGGTATTTTTTACCCGAAGAAAACATAGTGAATTCATTTGAAGGGATAATGTAAAGAATTAACATGAATGAGTACAGTAAAACATATTAATACCTACCTCTTTGGCGAAAAATCTCAAGATATTTGAAAATTTGCCAACTGCAGGTACTCCCTCAGGCTTCTGGAAGGCCACAAATGTCTGTCCCGGGGTGTCATATGGAAGAGAATTTAGAGGCTTGGATGCTACTTCATCGAATTCCTCTGCTTCAGAAGCATCTACGATAACAGAAACCTGGCAACAAACGGACCACAGCTTATAACTTGTGTGCAGGGCTACAGAGCAAAAATCATAATTTTGATGTTGTTAATGGGTCTTACATTCTCCAATAGTTGCTCTGGAATTGTGTTAGTGCAGTTGTACTGGAACACAATGTGTCGTCCATATATGTGCTTCACCACATTAACGGCATACTCTGTCTCAGGTTCAGTTAGCTCAAAAGTAGCTGAAGACTGGCAAGCAGGAGATAATAAAATCAGAATATTTACTGAACAAGTTGCTACATTTAATCACAATATGAAAAACAGATTGAGTCGAAAAACCTTTAAAAGCTTGCCAAAGGATGAAAATTCTGCAATAGATGAAAGTAACTTCTCATACGCATCAACATCAGTTGACGGTTTTGTTGGCGGAGCACCTAATCCAGTTGGCTTTTTGTTCGTCGCATTCTTCTCAGCAAGGGGCTGAGACTTGACCTCCTTGGAAACAGTGTTGATGTCAAAAGGTTCCTCAGAGGGATCCTGCAAGAATTTCAATCAATAAAATAGTGGCCTCAGCAACAGTAACAAAGTAAGACCAGGAAAATTACTAACATAGTTCTTCAGACTGGTCTCCAGATTAGATAATGGGACATCCAGGGAACCAAAAAGGAATTCCTTTGCATCCTTATCAGTTTCCACAACGGCACCATCACCGCCAAGCATGTTCAGATAAAGGGTTGCCCTATCACGGACCTGAAAATTACATTGCAGGTAAACCCTCATAATTTCCTCTTGGTGACAGCATAGAAATAATCTGATCAGTATAACAACAATCAAACCACCAAACAATCACTTACCTCATCATCACTGTCAAAGAGGCAGCGTCTTAACAATGTAAAAACACGGGGCTGCAAACAAAAGCCACACTGGTGAAGTGGTGATCACTGAGTTATTAAACTTTAAATAAAGACAATGCAAGTACACAACTATGTGATACCTTCAATGGATCAACCATCGCACCAAACTTGGCCAGTGTGCTCACGGCACTGGCTCTGACGGTAGCATTCTCAAGAATTACTCTGTTATAAATATAGCGAATGTATTTGCTAGGATCTGATGTCTTTGGCCCCTCAACACCCAAGAAATGCAAAATCTGAATGAACAAAACAAATTGCATCACTAATAGACTGAAGCTCAAGGGCAATAGACTAATAGAGTTAAGGAAATAATATCCAGCAAATTCAACTTGGTGAAAACTATAGATTATGTACCTGTGTGGAGAGATAAGTAAATTCACAGTCCTCAATAAATTCACAAAGATGCAAAAGCCCGTTTTCTTTTGCATCTGGGATATCTCTGATAAGGATCACAATAGAGTCAACAATTGCCTTCTTATACTCGAACCCACCTTCTTCCCTGAGGATATTACTGAGAAAATTCATCCTGCAATGGAGCCATGAGCAAAGATCAGTCATCTATGACTGCAGTCTGTAGACCAAATCGCCAAATCTTATGGATAATTTTCAATCAGAAGGAAATAAATCGTAGATAACTAGATATCTACAGTTTTAAACAGCAAAAATGATAAAAACTTACAATGATCTGAACTTAAGGGGGAACTTTAGACAAAGAGATCTTATAGCTTCGACAACAACGATCTTAAACTCATCAGCGATGTCTGACATGAAGTTTGTGATTTGTTTCATGAGGCGATCTACACTTGTTTCATTACCAGTTTTCAGAAGTGTTGTTATTGCAAGAGTTGCAATGCTTCTATTCTGATCAGATATCAAGCTTTCCATGTCTATGTTACAGTTTGTGACTGCCATGGGATGTGTCATAGCTACCTGCAAATTAACAGTCGTCGGTAGTTTATCAGTTTACAGGATAAAGATAAATTGAAAATATGAAATATGAATTAGTGCTACACATTTACTAAGCGACAAGCCTATAAAGCAACCCAGGCTCTAGCCTAAATATTTTCCCTCAGTGCCTTTCTTTAAATAAACACCAGGGAACGCACTCCTTCCACCCACTCTTCTTCCCAAAGTAAACTTACAAGAAAGAAAACGCAGTAGTTTAGCTAAGATATCCAGCAACAGCATTTCAATAGCATTACAAATAAGACTGATGCTTTGTGGGAAACATCAACCATAATTTTACACACTTCCAACTTCCAATTTAGGGATGAATTGATGAAAGATGAAGCGAAGGAAAGTTAGTCTTGGAAAAGTGTGAGCAGATGACTGGCAGATACAAGGGATAAAAAAAATACCTTATTCAAAGTACGAACAGCTGCAAAACGTAAAACGGGCTTTGAAGAGCTGAGAAATAGCTGTAGGACAGTGATTGCTGGAGTCAATTCCCGACTTGTAACACCACCGAGCTCAGTAATCGCTCTCGCAGCCTCAAAAATAACCATTTCTGCCTTATGGCGAAGGCAACTTTCAAGATAGTCATAGAATGGACGGTCACCAGTTTGAGAAGCTCCTGATTCTTGAATCACCTACAGAAAGTAATCGATTTAAAAGAACATCCAAGACATATATCTCATGCTGCAGGAACAGAGGTCATTAGGTATGCACCTGGCTTATATATCTAATTAAAAGACATTGTGCCATTGGTGAGCGAACTGATCCTCTGGTCAAGCTCGACACAAGCTTGCTCACCGCTAAACGGTCATTCTGTCTTATCTGCAAAGGCCCAAAACAAGAAATTTCTTGTGAATTCTATGAAGGTACAAATATTTTAATGCCATGATATTATGATGATAATATTACAACAACAAAGTCCTAGTCCCTAAATGATTTGATATCACGGTTACAGAATGTACTTAAAATAGATGCCTATACATGAGTTGTATTTTTTACTTTTCTGGTATGATTTCAGCATATAGAAAAGAATTTAGTTGGCATATAATGTAGGGGATTGACTGCACATTTTCGCATCAAGCAACAGTGACAGTATCAATATGCAAAATTTAATAGTTAAGGGGATGAACTGCATAAAGGGTGGCCAGTGGGGATCATTGGATACTTCTCCCATTCACTACATTAATGAAGAGCGGAATAGAAACAATTCATCATGCAAGTAAAGAAATGTATAAAATAAGAGCTTATCAAATGACCAGAAAGACAAAATGTCTACATGTACATAGATTTAAATTCAGATATATTTAAAGGGTAAGCAAATTTACTCTCCAAATTAGTATGGATTTCAGGTTGCGCTACAGCATATCAAATAACCAAGTATAAGCCCAATTCCAAGTTCCAACATCAAAACATAACAAAAACACATCCATCTACCCTGGTTACACTTTCAGTGCCTTTTCCTAGAGAGAATTGCACATGAAAGAAACTATTCTTCTACGTGTTACAGCTACAAGCTTCCACTCTTGAATCACTAATCAGCACTTATCTTCTGTAATTTTGAAAACATAAACCTGTTTAAACATCTATCATGAAACTGTGTCCTACACTCCCACCACACTACATTCGCATCTCTGTTCAATTCTCTATTACTATTCCTACCGCTCAAACTTTTCCTCTCCCAATTCTCAACGTTATTGATAGTTAACTGTTTGTCGATGGGGAAAGAAAAAAAAAACATACATTCTCTCGGTAGGATACATATACATTATATAGCACCTTAGTCAAAATGTTGTTATGTACCCACAATCCACATCAGTTGCAGAGAAAGAAAGAAAAAGTTAAAATGCAGCACCCCATACCTGGTGTAACAAAGCTAAGGCATGAAATTGTACAAGAGCGGAACGTGATTGAACAGCTTCTTGCACCTCATTACTCCATCGTTTCACTATCTCAGGGTTTGTCTAATAAACCACAAAACACGTAAGAGTTGGACAAGCCAACAAAATCCGTAATGCAAAATTCATATGTAACAACTTAGGAAGGATAAGTACCTGGAGCAAATGATTACCACTAACTAAAGCAGCACTGGCAACAACAGGGTTCTTGTCAACTATAGCTTGTTTAAGATATCTTTCGATTTGTGTAAGAAGTGTACCATCAGTGATCCGACAAAGCACACGAATAGCATTTGCCCGAAACATATCAGTCTTACTGTTCATGTCCTTCATCAAAGAACTCGTGACAATGATCACCTAAAACACCAAAATGAGAAAGGAACTTTAATGTTCAGTATAACACTATAACCTTCGACAAGTAGGACGACGACTTAGCTTTAACAGAGAATCAAAGTTCAAGGCACAAACCTCATCAGCCGAAGGTGAAAGTTCCTTAATTAACAAATAAACCATTCTCCGTAGCCCAGTGTCTTTCGACTGGAACAGTTTGGTCGCAGAAAAGAACACCTCTGTGGCTTCAACCTAAATCAAATCCCATCACAATACATCGAATTTAACCCAAAAAACACAACTAAAATTGCGTAAAATTATAACACAAGAGGAAACTAAATCTTAACCTTGGTAAAGCTCTCTCCTTGGTTCAGTATGAACAGAAGCCTAGTAATGACCTAACACATCAATTCAAATCACAATTAACAAACTTCTGCAATCGGAAAACTCGAAAATTTTAGCAATTTGATAAAATTAACAAGTGCATTTCGAAACCAAACCTGAGAACAACGCCTAGGATCAAGCTGAGGGTCATTGAAAACCCTAGCTTCTTGAAGAACAGCTCCCTTTTCGATTCCCAAAAATGGCGAGTAATCAGCTGTACCAACAACATTATCACAAATCCTAATTACATCACAATTTCCTCAAATCGCACAATTAAGTTCACAGGATCCAAACTAAGATTAAGCAATTCGACAATTAATTGTTGTACAATAGAAATTCAAACCCTAATTGAGTAAAACCGACATTCCGATCAAATTGCTGAATCACAGACATATAATGTCGATCGAATTGTTGTCGAGAATAATGAAAAATTAAAGAATGGATGCAGTAAAGAGAGAGTACCTTCGTCATCCCGATCATCGTCTTTCTTAATGAGAGTATGCGCCATTGTTGACTGAATGAATGAATGATGTTATGGATCTGCAATTCTTGTCAATTTTTTCCTGGCAATAGAAAGACTATGTATGTCTTAACTTTTTTT